>JAQFYU010001551.1:0-14439 GCA_034694905.1 Ceratophysella granulata
ACATATACATATACATGTACATACGATTTGTTAGCACTGAAGGATTGGAAATTGGGATGTGAAATTTTAGCCTTTGCGTCATTCATGAGCATGTATTTCCATTTATGCAAAATCTAATTATTTGTTCAAATTATTAATTTTGGTTCTCATTGGTTGTTTGTTGCAGCTGTTGACGAGCCACGGGAAAAGTAAGTCAATTTTTCAAATATTTTCCACGCCAAATAAGTAAGCTGTCAAAATTGGTTTCATTAGTTATTCCACCATTACATTAAGGGTTTGAAGGACAAAACGCGTAACCAAGGTCATTTTGAAGTGAAGTAAAGTGTACTACAGGATGAGCATCAGCATCAGCAGACAAAAGTGATTAACTGGATATGGCGTTTAGTGCATACACGTTTTATAGATTTGTTTTAAGCGAAGAGTCTGTTATAGCACGAGCGGAATGCGGCGCGTGGAATACACTGTTACAAAATAACTGTCATATTCCCGGTTGACTGATGTTTGTGGATACAGACAACCGACAGGATTGCGAAAACCGTATAAAGAATTTTCCAAGGACATTGCAAAAGATTCTACACTCAGCTTCTGGCTTGAACCATAACGATTGCTCAGGTTGAATGGCTGGAAATACGGAGACTCTTCAAACTTCGCTCATTTAGCAGACTCGGGCTTTAGAACATCCTGAATTCGGCTAAACTCAGACTCACTGAAAACAGACAAAATTGCAGCTCAGGCCAGACGCAGCGTGAATGGTGCCTTAAATAAACAAACAAAACGGTTTCCAACTTGAAATTTTTTTTTTTGCGAAAAGTTTTCATTTGTGGGCTCTGTAGGTCAGAAGGATTTGGGATGCATGCAATTATTGTGGATCTGGTATGGAGTTGTGTGTCCATGTGGGTTGATGCTAAGCAGATAGTCGGATTGTTTATAAGATAGGGATTTACTTGACATCACTGACAGGCATATGAATTTGAGCCGAACCAGGTAGCTCCCCTCACAGCTCATCTTAAATCTTTGACCCATATCTTTTAACATGTCGTTACAAAATAGTAACATATACATACCAAAGATCGACAAGTCGACAAGCCGAACCATCTCATGCCACAAAGGAAAGGCTCGTTTGTACTAAAATAAGGAGCAAAATGCCATTATTTGCACCAACAACACATTGAAATTAAACAGTGTTTATGAAAAATATGCATTCGCGTTTTGCAAAGTAAAAGTTTGATATTAAATTGCGTTCGAAACCCTAAAACCTATTTAACAACATCAAATTAACGTCGATCCGCGACTAAAGAACCTCGAATAAAAAGTATTGTCAGAAAAATCCAACCAGGCAAACATTATGAATAGAAATGTACGATAATTATATAAAAGCTAATACTTTATAAACAAACTTGAAATTTTGCACCGAAAGTTTGAAGAATATCAATATCTACAAATAATGCGCCAAATAAGAAAATATTCAAGCATATGCAGAGTATTTGGGAACATTGAACATTGAACATAGCTGCAAGGAGCATGGAGCTGCTACTACGGCTTGAGCAATTTCGCTCCATTGACGATATAGGAGAAGCACATACCGCATGATATCAGGAGTAGATGCATGTTTATGTACCTTGTGAAATGAGGGAAGTAGGAGGCCCGCCCACTTGCCGTGTTTTTGAAGCAAAGAATTGCGTGCGAATACCTTAACCAAAACATGACTCTCAAAGTTCGTTTTTTTTGTCGAAGCTGGGCATGGACCTATAACCCTAAGCAAACGAGCAGGTTAGATTCTCAAGGGCTCTGTGTGCACTGTATGTGCGTGCAGCGTTCGACTACAACAGGAGCAGCCTGAAGGAATAACAGGACCAAATTCGATCAAAGCAACCAATAGCCTCCGGTAGCTCAGTGGTAGAGCAGCGGCGGAACGGTATGAATTGAATTAGCCGCAATATCATCCGTTGTGTCGTTTGGCGTAGGTTCGAGTCCTACCCGGAGGATTTTTTTTTGTCTCGTCTCCACTGACAATCGTTATTTCATATAATTTTGATACTCTTACTTTATAATTTAAATGCTTTGTGCATAGTCTATACGATAATTGTCTCTGTTTTAAAAATATTCCAGCCCGAACAGGAGAACTGAAGACGTTGCTATAATAGCAAGTATGCTCAATTGAAACGTAATGAATTAAAGGAGATGAGATGCAAAATTTAAAAAAAAACAGAGGCTGATGTTTACGTAATAAGTTTACGTAAAAAGGTCTTCAGCGATACTTTCATAATTGTCACCTTGATTTATATGTTTTACTTTTGTACCATTTTGATATTTCATCGCTGTTCTGTTGTCTGTTGTCACTTCACTACTATATTTATGGTACTTACTTACTTTTTGAAACAAAAATATTTTAAATGGTGTATATTATTGGGTGGGGTGTGCTGAGCTGATGCGTGTACACACCTCGAATTTGGTCATAAAGAGATGGAAACATTAAGAATTAATGAAAGTAGAAGACATTATGGGGCGAACGTTGGACATTGTTCAACGCCTGAACACTAAAACCCATTCACCTTAATTTTTAATAGGCAAATTGATGGCGTCGCCCCAAGCTTCTCACAGAAACCCGTGATTCGACAGGAAGAAGATGGACGACGGCTTTTATTCGAGTGTAAAATCAAAGCGGATCCAAAACCAAGTGTTGCCTGGTTCCATGACGGAGCACCAGTCGCCAGTAGCAGTCGACACAAAGTATGAAAAATTCAACATGTACATAGTGTTCAAGTTTAGATTTAGAATATTCTGTGGTTGCAAGTTGCAATTATGTCACGACTTCATTGCATAATGTAGTGGAGTTTCATGAACAAGTTAAGTTAACAAACCAATTAAGATGCGATTTTCGTTTTGAATTTGGCGCTATGCAAGTGCTTCTATGTAATAACTATAATGTAATTATATATTAATTACTCGTAGTATACATTTCTATAGATCGAGATGGCGCATATTGGTCCGGCAAAAAAGATCAATGACTTGTCTTAATCACGCGTGGTCCAATTGACGATTAGAGTGCTGTGCTGAAGGCTAAAACAACGGAAATACCGAGTACCACCTAACCAATTGCCCAGTTGCCAAAAAAACTTCAGAAATTTTACAACAATGTTTCGAATTTTCGTTTTGAGCCAACATTGAATGAATTCCAAAAATGTGCTAGAACTTTTAAATGATGGGATCGGATCCAAACCTAAGCTTGTTTCTCATGAAACTCCAAACTCCAACCCATTATATCAACCTTACATACCGAATCAGAGACGGCGGCAGGTGCACGAAATTCTTGGATTTAATTAAACATGGTTCTTGTGTTTCCCCAGTTAATTGTAGAAAAAGAGGAGGGCCTATTTAAAGCAGTGCTGGAGATCAAAAATGTGGCCGTGGAGGATGCGGGAAAGTATAAAGTAACTGCTAAGAACGAATTGGGAGAAAGTAATGCAACCATCAGTCTCAATTTCGACAGTAAGTTTCCAGTATTTCCGAAATTCTTTAAAAAATTTCCCATTGTCCCAACAATTCGAGAGAAACCGAAGAAATTTCCAAGCAGTTCCCGATAAAGTTGTGTGTAGGCGTCAGTGTCAGGTGACGAACTGCTCAATTCTCTCTCTCTAATTGAGTATAGTGCCTTGTATAATCTTCTGTGAGCAGTCATGTTTAATCATAGAAGCTGTGCATTAACCAGTGCTTTTTCGCCCGTTTAGAATAAAATATCCTTGCCAATTCAGCCCAACTCAACTAATCTTGTCCGACGGAAGGCATTTTGAGAGTTCTTGACCTATTTAAAATATTCCGCCGATCGGCCAGGATTATTTGAGTTCATTCTTTTTTCCTTCTGGCATTTCGTTAGCTTTAGAGTCAAACCCAGTACGGTTTTCCGCCAGTATTCTTGACTATATCCTAATTAGTTTCACCAAGTACCAAAAAGTTCCAAAAAAAATAAGCCGTGTTAGGTTGTGTGTTGTTGAATGTTGGATGTTTCTTTTGATGCCAATTACTAACCCTTCGGATCGTAGGTTCGTTCCTCAATTTAGGAGATTCAGGAAGCAATAACCCAGTTAAACCTAGTTTTACTGAACGACCTGTTATTCGACAAGATGAGTCGGGATCCATCTCCTTCGAATGTCGTCTTGCAGCAGAACCCGAACCGACTGTCACATGGTGAGTTCATTAAAACCAAGTCACATTTCAGAATATGGAACCTATTGGTCATTCCGAATTTGTGTCCTAGGTACCATAAAAATAAACCTGTCAAAGGATCTCGTTTCAAAGCAACGCTCGTGAAGGAACAAACGAAGGAAGTGTACTATATGTCCCGACTCACCATTTCCAGTGCTGAGTCGGAAGATGAAGGCGAGTACAAGGCCATTGCCAAAAATGAACATGGTGAAGCCACGGCCATTGTTAGCCTCAATTTCGAGGGTGGCGGCGGAAAGCTCAAGTAAGTGGCTACTTTTTCGTTTTGAATTAAAACGCATTAAAAACATTTTTCGTTAGGTAGGCTGCTTCAATAGAGTTTGCACAGTTTCTTCAAGTGAGATACATTCAAAATTGTATTTAGATTACATACATTTGCTTTACATAAAACCAGTTAGTTGACCAATTCACTATCATTTCCCCCAAAATTATTGCCGTAGCTGTTGTTATAACCATTTGCTTATATATTGATATCCGGGCCTTTTCTCTCAGAAGTTCGATTTCTACAATCTTAAAACCAAACCACCTTCGTCTATCAGTTGTACGTTTTGAACAAAGCTTATGCCCTGGGATCTGTACTTAGGTTCAGGCTTTAGCAAAATGCGCCACCCTGTGTATTGTCTCAACGCGCTTTACACGACATACCACATCCTCAGATTATACTTAGAAGCTATGTATCTTAATTTGCAGAATCCCGGAAGGAAAACCACCAAGATTTCCAAAGAAACCCGCCATCAAGCAAAAGGGTGATCTGCTCGTAATGGAATGTATTCTAGAAGC
Organism: Ceratophysella granulata; assembly: GCA_034694905.1. Lineage (NCBI taxonomy): Eukaryota > Metazoa > Arthropoda > Collembola > Poduromorpha > Hypogastruridae > Ceratophysella > Ceratophysella granulata. The sequence goes on from JAQFYU010001551.1 coordinate 5,002, forward strand.
AGAGCCCTTGCCCGAGATCACGTGGTTCCAAGGAACCCGAGCCATCAGTCTCACAGATCGAATCCAAATGACGACGAAGGAAACAGGGAAACATGCCTACTTGCTCTGCCTGGAAATCTCAAATCCGGAACTGTCCGACGGCGGGAATTACCGTTGTAATGCCGTTAATGCGTTTGGAGAAAGTAATGCCAATATTGCGCTCAACTTCCAAGGTAACCACATCTGGACCAGAACAGTCCACTTCCTTTCTCTCGTACCATTATGCCCATTTCTGTCTGGGATTAATCACAAAATGTTTCTTTTGATCTCTCACGCTAAAAAACCTGAGCATGACTTCCGTGTCCCGGGTGCTTGACGCATCGCCTGACCTCTCGCCTTGTGTCTCCACCCGACCTAACTCCTTGTTGACAGAAGGAAGTTGTCTAATCCAGTAATTGCATGCTTGTGCCCTCATGAAACTAAAACCCAGTACCTCAATCGGAGAGAGGAATTGAAAAGTTCAGTTTACAAAACCAACAAATATGTCGGATCCAAAATAGTAAAACGAACAGAACAGAGAACATCTTTGGGACTGAATACTTAATTCTTGGTTTTAGTTCTCTCTTGTGTCTGTGCAACGAGAACCGTGTATTGACTGAATATGATCCCACCTTTTCTTTTCTCTTGAACGTCTCCATTTTGTATTTACAATGTCCGTCCGAAGGATTTGTAATTGTTTGGTTTCTGGTTTCCACAAAAAGAATGTCCGAGGAAGAAATCGTATTATTCAGAGTGAAGTGAAAAGCTAATACGGAATCTTCTTATTATGATTTAGTTCAATGTTCTTGTACATGTGACGATGCCTCTTTCTTCTCTCGTTTCTAAAATTTTACAATTTAATTAAGTTCTTTCCAAGTTTAGTCAATTGAGGTTAACCATTGACTTTTCCTTTGGAACTTCAAAGGTGCGGACGACGGTGGAATTGCACCCACGTTTGTTGAAAAACCTAAAATTACACCAAATGCCACGGGCTCACTTATCACAATGCGTTGTCGGTGTAAAGCGAACCCTGAACCCACCGTGACCTGGTACAGAGGGACCACCAAAGTTGAACAGTCATCTCGTGTCACGTTTAAAACGGTGGGAGCTGGGGAGGATCTGTTCGATCTCATTCTGGAACTGAAGGTAGGTGACCATGCGCTAATTCTGACCACAGGGAGTTAGCAAAATATTGCATAATCGAAATAATTACAGGATCCGAGCGGAAAGGACGGCGGAACATACAGATGTCACGTGGAGAATCCTCATGGGGAATCTAATGCAAATCTGAATTTGAACATTGAGGCCGAACCAGAACCAACCGGAACGGCCCCGACCTTTGCTGAAAAACCACGAATTGTTTCAGAACAAAATGGAAAACTGATTCGAATGGAATGCAAAGTGAAGGCTGATCCCAAGCCAACCTTCAAATGGGTTTGTGATGGAAAAGAAGTCACATCTTCTTCCAAGTTCTCAATTAGTATTAAGGAAGAAAATGGAATTTACATTATTCTTCTTGAAATCAAGGTAGCTTTTAATTTTATCTAAACGCTACATGCAATTAGCTCACTTTAAATGTATTTGTATCTTTGTATTTTCATAGGATCCACAACCTGAAGAAAGTGGACTATACAAGTGTAATATTAAAAATGAAATGGGGGAAATCAATGCCAATCTAACACTTAATATTGAAAGTAAGATACTGCTTCAACATTCAACAATTGTGCTGATTGAACGCTGTTTATAATATCATAATTTATTGCTCTTTATATAGTTGCACCAGTTATTCGTGAGAAACCCAAGGTCATTCGAGTGGAGAAGAAACGCACAATTGTGATTGAATGCCGGGTTCGATGCGCGGCTCCGCCACAAGTTCAGTGGTTCCAGGAGAAGTCCGTTGTCAAGGAAGATAGCCGACGCGTCTACAAAGTTGAACAAGTTGAAAAGGTATTCATGCATTCTTTATCCATATTCTGACATATCAGTATCCCTGCATTTAAAAAATGAGATTTTACAGTCAAATCATTGAAAACATTGATTTTCACATTTACAAATCAAAGATTTTAGAATTATGTTCTAGAAGGCTGAAGGCTGCAACCTGCAACTAAAATTACATTGCGTTATGTTTTTGGAAATTGGTGATAATCGAATTGGGTTTGATTGCTCTGAACGCACCTTTCAAATAGGATCACACGTTCCACCAACTTTCTACGTGCTCAATGGAATTAAAGAAATATTTGTTTCATTTCAGGGAGAATACAAAATTCAATTAGAAATTAACCAAGCGACTCAATCGGACAAGGGTTCGTACAAGTTTGTGGCCAAGAACGAGAAGGGTGAGGCCAGTTCTCAAGTTGTTGAATTGACTGAAATTCCTGATGAGGAGAAACCCAAGGGAGAGGCTCCTTCATTTGCTCAAGGGCTCAAATACACGGTGAGGCATTCAAAATTGTCTGGAAGAGGGCATCGTTTGTATTTTTGTGTTTGGGTTTGGATTCAAAATTAATTTATATGAAGTTGTAAACTACGATAAATTAAAGTGGCATACCGTTTGAATCACGTTAAACCATATTCTTGAATTGCACATAATTTTGTGAAAATTGTAAAATTAAACTGACATTTTCTGTTAATTTTTGTAGACTGTTGAAGAGGGAAAGAGTGCTGAAATGTCCTGTGAACTGACCAAATTGGACAAGAAAGTCACCATTGTATGGTACAAGTAAGTGTACAGCTTGCATACGGAAGAACTTCCTATGTATCAAGCTTCCATTTCATCATCGATAACTGTCTGAAATTACAGAAATACCACAATTATCCGAGAATCACGTGAGACGAAAGTGACCTTTGATGGAAAAATTGCTCGACTTACCATATCCGAATGCAAGCGAGAGTTTTCTGGAACATATAAAATTGTAGTCAAAAACGAGTTTGGACAGAACGAGTCTGAAGCGGAACTGGTTGTGAAAGGTACAAGGTCAATGCTTTCCGCAATATTTACAATCAGAATATTTAATTTTGGGTATTATTTGTAGAAAAACAAGACAAGAAGAAGGAAGAGGTAGAAAAGAAGGAGGAGGAAAAGAAGGAGGAGAAAAAAGAAGAAGAAAAGAAAAAAGTAGAGGAGAAAAAGAAGGTTGAAGAGAAGAAGAAGGTCGAGGAGAAGAAAGTGGAAGAGAAGAAAGTCGAGGAAAAGAAGAAAGTAGAGGAGAAGAAGGTGGAGGAAAAGAAAGTTGAAGAGAAGAAGAAGGTTGAGGAAAAGAAAGTAGAAGAAACTAAAAAGGTAGAAGAGAAAAAGAAAGCAGAGGAAAAGAAGGTTGAGGAGAAGAAAGTGGAAGAGAAGAAGAAGGTGGAAGAAAAGGTATGTTTTGTTCTATCTCCTTTGTGTATTCGTGTGAGTTTGTTTATGTGAGACAGGAATGCAGTATTCTGTCGATTTTTAGTCAAATTTTTAAATTGTCCACTGTCGTACATGTTGAGCTTGTCCTATGTCCTAGAAACCTGAGCCAGAAGCCAAAGTTGTTGACTCAGTTAAGAAAACCAAGCCGTTGGAGGAATCCCAATCAAAGATTACGGATGGACCGAAAAAAGGTCAAGCCACGATGTCAGAAAGCGAGGTCAGTTGTTCAATAATTTTGTTCTGTCCAATATTCTACTTCTTTTTCTACATTTCATCCAAACGTTGCATCTCTCTGTGAACTGTCTGTACAATCTGGTTGCAAACATATTTCCAAATGTCGTCCAGTAAAAATCAAAGTACCTTGTCCCAACAGTTTTCGTTTTCGTAGCGTCAATTGTAAATGTGACGTCCATGTTTTGTTTCTTTTTCCATTGTCTGTTCACTCACATTCGCAGCCTGAGAAGCCCAAAGTTGTGGAAACTCAACCCAAAGTGGCTCCACCTGGAAAAATGGTCATTGACCCTCCGAAAATTGAGACGACCAAGGTATATACCTATTTTTTACTATGGCATATATGATAAGAGTTTCCTTCCTAATTACACTTGACTCCTAGTCGGATGATGGAATTAGAGTCCATAGAACTTCTTCCAACGACACGCCGTCTTCACCAAACACTAGCAGCTTTTATGGAAACCAAGGTTCATCGCTACCAATAGTAATAGTAAAAATACATGATGAGGAGCTGGCAAACAAACCAACAACACATACAGAACCTGACACAAATATTTCAACACCTCACAATTACACAAATTACACAACACACACGCCCAGCACATTAGAAGTGGTCCCAGAAGAGGTATCCATGGTCACACAATACGATAAGTGCATTCTTCAAAACAATACATTCTACACATTTTTTAACGGGTTTCTCAATGTTCGACAGAATGACTACTCATAGCGGGAAAAACTATTTCATGTTCGACCAAGGACCTCAGATGTCGAGTGGCATTTTTATGAACCTTAATAGTTGGATTCCGAAAAATACACGAAGGCTAAATAAAGTCAAGCACTTGATCACATAGGCACCAGTTATACAATAGAAATACCTCATATCACCGCCACTGAAAGTTGTCCCGCTACGAATTGTCGTGAATTTTTAATTTTGTGTAACACATGAAGCAATTCACCTTTATCTAAATATTGCACACTTGTACCCGAAGCATGATGGTACAGCGTAGCTAATTGTTTGCCCCCTTTTGAAAATTTTTTTTTGGGGGTTATCAGAATTCAGACTGCAGAATTTTTCAAACCCTAGGACAACAAAATAATTCACCCTGTATCTAGTGGAGACCACTGCTGAAACCGATATTGTCCTATGCTGTTTCCTAAACTCAAAGAACCATTATTGATACTGTTGACCCTGGACAGACTGAATGAATAATGAGTCCCATGTCAATATGTCTGATGAAGCCGAAAGAACCTAATGTTCCAATGTAGCATGTGTTCCCTGTCTCCCTAATTAAGTTCCCTGGTACTCAAGCCCTTGTTGATCTTGGCACCTAACCCACTGAACACAGAACAAAAGATTGTAAATGCTCACTCCTCGCCATGTTATCTGTCATTCCTTTCTTCCTCACTGAATGCTTACGACGTGAGAGACTGTAGCTACTTCGTATTTCCTGGAATGGGTCAAAGTCAGACGAGCATAATTGACATGCCAGGGTCTGTGTGCTATTCATCAATTCTCATCAAGCGGAAGTTTGTTCATGTCTCCGTTTAATCAGTAGCTCCCATTCCGTTCTGTTATGATTCGTATGTTCCCTGTGATCTGTTGTGATGGATGCTATGTTCGTTCCGTGTTCTAAATCTACACGTCTCCGTTTCTAAGAATAGCCCTCTTTCCCATCAATAATTGAGTGTCAGGAGGGATTTTCTAAGCGTCTCACGTTATCTTTAGGCATCCGGACCCAGGCCATCACTCGTAGCTCCCAAACTAGAAGTGTCCCGGGAGAAGACGCCCGTGGGTGATCGGAAAACGTCTCTGGAACCTGGAAGCGGGCCATCATCGAGACGAGGCTCACTCATTCCGCCTGCAGAAGGCGGGCGAAGACCGTCACTCATCATTACGGATGAGGTAACCTCTTTCTCAGTTCACAAGTCTTCATTATTTGCCCAACTGAACAGTTTTCAGTGTACTCAAGTCAGTGTAGTATAGGGTGCTCAAAATGGTAAGTTCAGCAGTGGTGAACAGTGGTTGGTCAATTGGGCATTGGGCATCGTGTCTATAATGTCAGCTAAAACAAGAAAATTGGTCGAACACAATTGGCCCATTTGTTCTACTATCGTAAACCTCGTTTCATGGTTGAATGCCAACATAGTATCGGGAATCGAGATTTGAGCTGGGCTTCATCTCAAAAATGAGCTCAAGTGATCATCGCTGCCAAATCACACGAAGACCTTGTTTTGCATTTTTTAAATTCAAAATAGCATCACTTTAGAGGTATTTGTATCGCCATTCAGTGGAATACGTAACTTCCAAGGTTAGATATTTCAATTTTCGCAATTCCTTAAAATTTATAGCTAAACATCAATATTATTCTCAAAATCAATTTAAATACAATGTAATGTAGGCTGTAGGCTATACGAGTTTACAAAGTTTTCGACTTAAATCAGCAATTGAATGAATCGTGATTTTGAAATCCAGAGTCACGTGATTATCTAGAAATATTAAAACAAATGAACGACTAGAGCTAAACTATTTAAAAAAAATTATGGTGCGTAGCCTTCCAATATATAATTTAAATCAATTTGTTTAGATTAGAGACTTGAAAGTGAAAGCTACTACTCAATAGTACAGGCCTAACCAGAGAAAACCTCAAAAAAAATATATGGCAGATATGGTCCCTGCACGAAATACTGACAAATTGGGTGATTTCCCAAAGTGGCGTGATATGCAACCCAGCCAGCTCTGAATGCAAGCTTCAAAAATGGGACAAGCATGTGCGAGTCAGTGTATGACCTCAGGACATGAAGTGGAATGACGGCCGCCAATCACCATTCGTTGCTGATGCTCAATGCCCAATCGGCTTATCTTAGGAATAATGGAGTAGAAGTACGACACGTATCAAAACGTACCTCACCATAAGTGTTTTTTTTTTAAAGTTTGGATCAGCGGGAGTGATATAGGGAGGTATGAGGCGTAGGAAAATTAATGAACCAGTTTCCAACGATTTTTTGAAAAATATACAAGATTTTGGTAAACATATTTTGTGACTATATTAGGAGCGTAGAAAGCTTCGACCCGGAGAGGTATTGGACGACAAAAAGGTGAGGGGTTGGGTTAGGCTCGGTTGGATTTTTGTTGGCTCTGAATTTGACGGCCATGACAGCATTCTTGATCACTTTTTAACCAAATTTTAATTTTGCTCATGGTGTTTATTTTTATTTTACGAAATTAATAATATTTTTGTTCTACTTATTACTTTCTGGTGGACAAAAAGACGCTTGTCCCGAAATGGCCTGTCTTCGATGTATTGAGCTGAACTGGCTGTGCCGCATCTTTTTAATATACTTTATTTGTCTAATCAACATATCAACCATCTTTTCAGTTATCTTAGGGTCATAGTTGAAGGTAGATTCTTCCATCTTGAGACAGGAACTACCCCCAAGCAACAACTCGTGTACACTTTACTATTACTTACTGATTCCTTATTATGCCCTATATGTATAGAGGGGAAAACTTCGGCCTGGTGAACTTGAGGACAAGGTGGGTTATAAAAATGGCTTCTATAGGCACACGTTTGATTGGTTGAGTTGACGTTTTTTGCATACACTTTTGTCTTCCTTTTGACACACCAAAAATAAGACACTCGCTCGCTATAACCCTCCAAAAATGACATGGTCACTCAATTTCTTCCAACTTTTTTATTTTGATTTTTTTGATCCACAATTTTATCCAACCTGCCCCACCTCCATCTATCCAAGATTATTCGATATTAGGAAAATGTCTACTGGTTCTGCTCTGGTAACAACTAAGTTAATATTCCGCCTAAATTGAAACCTGTACAAATGATTTATGAATTTCCTTTCATCAGAAAAAAGGACCTCGTCCTGGAGAATTACTTTCGGCTGGGCAGCAGCCCAAAGAGGTTAGAATTATTGTAGAAGCAATAACTAGTCAAATGTCCAAGTCCAAGTATTGAAAGCAACAATGTCCTCATGTTATGTCATTAGTCAACAAACTGTAGATTGTTTATTCGTTTTGACGAGTCTTTGTCTACGTCAAGCTGAGATCACTCAGATCTACATTTGCTACAAGTACATGGTTTTGTCGTTTTCTATTGAAAAAGGTACTGTACGACTTTGTTTTGAACTATTTTTTTGACACTCGAAAAAGAGCAGTTTGATTTTCCAACAGTATGGCGAAATTCTTTCAAATTTTTAAATTTAATTACATTTGACAGTCATTTTGATTCTGTCGAGCGTTAATAGTTGACTCCAGAGTACTGTCACACATTTTATTTTATTTTTTCCTTGAATTACCCAAATTTATATTTTGTTTTGAATTACCAATCTATGATTTTTTCCATTGTCTCCTTTTGTTTTGTCCAATGTCCCGTGACATGAGTGAATTGCAATCTGTAGATTTTACGTTGAGAGGAAAAGGCTACTTAGAATTCTTAGACTCTCCATTGCCTAGGATGGATCGTAGATGCTGACGTCTTTCGTTTAGTGTTTGATAGAAACGGAGTTGTTTGCCAATGTTGTTTATTTATTTATTATTTAACCATCGTCTAGTATCAACAACCATTCTTTTAATTGTTTCTTCGTCTTTCCTCGTGCAGATACTTTCGTAGTTTAAATTCCAAAGAAAATCATAGATTTTCTCACTACTCCACGTAGGATCAGTTTCAACCTTCTCGTTGATTAACGTGAACTAATCCTTCACTTCAATTGTATTGAATTTATAACTCTTAACCCTGTTTGATTCTGCTGCTTCATAGCTTACAAGTATTTTAGTAATGTTTTACATCTTGTTTGCTTGTGTCTTGTTTATTAATGTGATTTCGAACTAAGCTGTTGATAAAATGAGCATATAAATGAATGGCCGGATGTGAAATATACAGAGACGACGTCCGAGTACGGAAGTTCGACGACCTAGTATTGCGGATTTGGAGGATAGAGTTGACAAGCCTTCAACGCCGCTTAGACCATCAGGAACATCTGGTAGTCCGCCTCAGATTGTCGATGTTCAAGAAAATTACAGCGGGATTGAAGGTAGGTCATTTGGTAGGCGGGTCAGAGAGCGGTATTTAATGCTTCCATATTCTGTGTACAGATCAAACTGCATATATCACCGTTCAGGTGGAAGGTGATCCACCACCAACCTTCAAATTCTATAAGGTAGGTTCAATCTCTTCGAGCACATCACGTTCAAATCAACTAAGAAATCTTAAATTAACACTGTTGCACCACAAATTATTTGCGTTATTTCCAGGGGATGACGGAAATCATTGAAGGAGGTCGTTACAAGTTCCTGACGGATGGCGAAAACAATTTGATCACCCTGGCGATCCGCAAAATCAAACCTAATGACGAGGGTCAGTACAAGCTTGTGATCAGCAACATTCATGGCGAAGACTCAGCAGAACTTACCCTCTACGTTTCTGGTGAGAATCAAATCTAAAATAATGGTTGATGCATAACCGTTAGTATCAGTAGTTTAAGCATTTTCAGGACTTCAGACACATAACTTGAAAAAATAATACAATTTCCAAAATAGGTTACGAAATTTCCTAACTTAATGCTCATAATTTAACGTAAAACTTACAAACAACAATAGAAATTAAAATGGAACTACGCTGGTTCTAGATGCAAGTGGCATGGACTTCCGAGCCATGTTAAAGAAACGAAAGTACGCCAAGTGGGGAAAGGACCAAGGGGATCCTGACTGGGGTGACTTGAAGGAAACCCCCAAGGAGGACAAACCAAAGCTGAAGCACATTGAGAAGGTAAGGATACAG
>JAQFYU010001552.1:0-14437 GCA_034694905.1 Ceratophysella granulata
GTTAAGTTAGGTTAGGTTTCCGGAACGCTCGAAGCAAGTTACTATCCTTTAGGTTAAGTTAGGTTAGGTTTGCCGAAATGCCCTCCAACAATGAGACACAACCCTCACGTCTAACATGAGTGTGCATTTGTGCATGCACACAAAGGGAAAAACGAGTATAAGTCAGGAACCCCGTGGGCTGCGGATAACGTCTAGTGTAACTTTTATATTCAAATGGAGCCGGCGACAGAAATTTATTGAAAAAGGCCAAAGCTACAATATAGTCCTACCACCGGCTGGAATTGAGTGAAGAAGTTCAATCCATAAGACTGTAAATGCAGAAACTCTGATCATGGTGCCTTTGTAATTATGTGAAAAAAACTGATATGCACTGATCTTGACCCCGAAATGAAAGACAAAGAGCGGAGAGGAACGTTGTTTCTAATTTATTTTGCACCCAGAAAGTGTCAATTTGTTATCTGTTGAACACTATCCTCAGTTTTAATTAATTAATTTTATTTTCCAATGCCAACCATGCACAAGCACACAGTCTTCTGTCCCGTTGTTCATTCGCTGATTCCATTCATTCAAGTACTACACAGAGCGAGCGGAACACGATCGACATCTATCCACACTCTGTGGTTTTGCATCAAAATTTGAAATCTCGATTTCAACTGTCTGTGCGTTGTTGGTTGTTGCTTGTTGCTTTAATTTACTTAAATTAAGTTACCCTGTCTTGGACACTCGTGACAGTGACAACATTTTCTTGTCATCATCGTCGCCGTCATCATCGTACTTCGTCTCATACCGTCCACAATGTGGCAGTCAATTTTTAAATTCTAATTTGGGTCTGGCGCTACACTCCTGTCCCTGTCTGCGTGGAAGTCATATGTACATATAAACTACGTTGTATGTGGATGTGATTGCATTTAGCATTTACCAGCTTGATAGTTAACCAGGTCATGATTCTAGAAATACATGAACTTCTTGCAGTTTGGTATGAAGGGTATACAATAGTCCGCAAATTGACTAAGGGGGTCAATAATTATCTCTGGTCCAATATTTTAGGTGTTATCGAGAGGACCTGGAGTAAATGCGGAGGTGAAGAGGACTGTCCACATCCCTGCGTGTGTGCAGACGGCGTCGTTGACTGTCGTGATCTTGCCCTCAAACACGTTCCAGACTCCCTTCCCGAAGATGTCATAGAACTGTAAGGCACAGATCCACTTTGTCTCCCACAGATCTTCACAAGATTTCCTTTTCAATTTAACGCCAGGACTCTCCTGCCAGAAGACATGATTATTATTTTCCTCCACTCTATGATCTGTTGCTGCAATTCATGACTTTTTGTATTCCGTAGACGACTGGAGCAGAATGAAATCACTGAAATACCACCCGGAGCGTTCTCTGCCTACAAGCGTCTGCGGAGACTGTAAGAAAATCCTTTCTTCCCCATTTTATTACTCATGCACATGTACACGTTCCCAACTGTCCTCTTGTCAACTAACATCGATCTGAATATAAGTTTTCTCACCGGGAAACTCCCTTCACTCACGTGATCATTCTAAATTCCCCTTTCTCTTCTCCTAACTTTGTAGGGACTTGAGCAATAATCAAATCCAGAAGGTTTCCGTGGATGCGTTTCGGAACCTGAAGTCTCTCACTTCCTTGTAAGTACTTTCTCTCAATGACATTTCGAACCTAATGCGCAGTGTCACTGAGGTCGTACTACAATTCTTACACCGGTATAATCGGTAGGGTCGATATCTCAATAATTAGAATTGTCATGAATGGTATTGCTATGTTTGGCTGGTTGAGATTTTTAGTAGGTCATAGGTTGTGGGTTGTGACATGAACTTGACCTTAGACCTTACGCACATACTTGTCAACCTGATCCGACAATACCAAACAAACAAAACAACGTCAAGCGAAGAGCAGCAATAACATTCGACATAAAGCAACAACAAACAACTTGCAACATAAAACAAAAGCAACTAACTACAGATAAACAAACAACATACAGGACGAGCCTTCATTTAAGTATCATAAGAGTATAAGCTTTCTCCCCAACCTAATTTCGGGTTGAGCCCCTGCGTTGAGTAGGGTACCAGCACTATTGTGTCATTATTGACCTAAACAGCCTAACGCAGAGGAAGATTAACACGAATTGAGCTAGAGAAGTCACAATCGGCTAACACATAGAGCTAAACCAATTAAAGACAAAGCAACTAAAGTGTTGTAGAGCAGAGCATAACACAATCAATCGGCGCCACAAGGTTCGTCGCCAATAGCCAAGCCACGTTATTTAGTCGTACTTGTAGATCAAGGCTAGTTTTGACGGGGTTAGATAGGTGTTAAGTTAGATTGTGACTGACATAGTATGGATCTGACCTAACAAAGCTCAGGAAGCAATCAAAGCAACATAGAGGAGCGACAAAGTAGCGAAATATGTTTGACGACGAACTACTGCAGTGATGAATTGTCGGCATACGATCGTCGGTAGAAGTTGCCAAAAATAGGAACAAGTTGGGAAGTAAATGGGAGGGCTTGAGTAGAGGGAATTATGCTAATAGTATTATTATGACAAGGCAGGAATGTTGTCTGGAAGTAAGTGAATGGCTAGGTATCCAGCTGTAAGTAATTTTTGGAGAATTGTGTTGGGCTTTCTTCAGTACGCTGCGCTGCTGCTGCCTGAGCTGGCCTCAGTCCTGAATTGAGAAGTGGTGGGGAAATGATGTAATTTTGAGTGAATTGAGATGTGTTTTGGGGTTTTCTCTCTAGGGTTCTGTATGGAAATCGCATCAGTGTCCTACCTCCGGGACTCTTCCATGGACTCACTTCCCTTCAACTCCTGTAAGATGCCATTCTCCATGATTTATGACATTTTGATGAGGATCTAATTTCCATCCCAAATCCACCAAAAAACTTTCCTTCTCCTCCCTCTCTCTTCACCTGCCTTCAGCTTGTCACCAGTAGTTCCAGCTTCAGAACGCGCTAACTGATTTATGGCACTTGTTTTACGTTGGAGAACACTGGGATTCCAAATTAGAACCGAAATCCAGTCATCAACTTCATCAGCAGGCGTTGAAATTACGATGAGTATCGCCATAGAACGGAATATGTTTTACATCCTTCATGAATAGCGGAATCATGTTTTCGAAGGACAAGACACACCGGGGAGGGGATAACTAAGTCATGTCGTGTTGAATTGGACTCTGTCACAGCGCGTAATGGTTATGTCATTTGTTCAATTTCAATTAAATATTATTGTCATGTGTCTGTGAAGACTGAAAGTTGTCTCGCTGGAAGAGGATGGTTATGCACGTATTTCTAAAAATACGTAAACCAAGCGATCAGAATTTACAGATGGCTGAGCTGCTGGGGTGAACTCGAAGCTCATAAAACCACAAATAATTCTCGTCGTTAAAGTCAGATTCTTGTGTTTGGTATGCTGCTTGCTGTTGACCCAATTCTTGAGTTTTCCGTGTTTCGTAAACTTGAGATTATTGTGTATGGCTTTGGAAGATGAGATAGATTAATTGAAAGAAGTCTTCCATTAATCCAACCGCTGCTTGTTTGAGAAACTAAATGTGGAGTTAGGTTTGGATTGAAATATTATGAGCTCTGACGGTAGGTAATTGGTGTAGAAGGGCAAGTTGGGCTTTATGTGTTATTGTGATAGGAGTGGATGGGTCTCTGAGGGTGGTTTCAGAATCAGGAGGAGGCTCAGCAGGCCACAAGATTTTGTTTCCTCAGCAGCCAGGAGAAATTCCAGTTGTTAACTTGTTAACGAGCTCTCTGCTCGCTCTTCGTGGACCTCGTACAACTGGGCTGCTGGCCAGTCGGGGTTCCGTACATATCTCCTAACTTCTAATGGGCTATCCCCACCCAGACACATCATTATTTCCACTCGGATCCCAAGCGTTCCTCAAATAATTATGCCTTTTATGAGCTTACCCAGCTCGAGCTTGAGCCACCAACAAGCATTTCAGTCCATTCCAAGTCGTTCTTCGTCTATTCCGCGCAAAGAAATAGGATAAGAGCAGTATGTATGCTCTTGAATGGTCAGGATTCGGTTTGTAGCAGATGTTTAAGCGACAACATTGCTGAGTACTTGCCCCTCAAACTTGTGATAACAATGTAACAACGATGTTGTTGAAAGTGCTGACCCGTATCAAGTGTTGAGTCATGCGCTCGGGTGGTGATCAAATCAAATTAATAGCAAGCGTTTTACATTAACTTTTAACACTTTTCGTTCTATGTATTTTATTTCTCAATTTCACCATTTTGGAGGAGTTACACTTTTGCCAAGCGGGATCCTGCTAATCGTTTGGGGGGAAGGTTGGATGCCAACAGCTAGCAGCAGCACCATTTATAGACCAACGTTTTGATGTTTGAGGTATTCATATTTCAGAATCCTGACCTAATCCAACATGAGATACTCACATCACATGCATATCAAGCGTTTTCAGGATAATTTTATCTTGACGCGTATATGCACAGAGTTTTGAAATGTAACTAATTATATTTCAAAACTCTGAGCGTATATACTGTGTTAAGGTATTTACCTGATTTTGGTAGTCTCATTCATCTCACAGTTTCTTGGATTAACGATTAGGTTAGATTCTCGAACATGTTTTGTAGTTGATCACATATCACATAACCGTAGGTTCCAAGTCTAAACTAACGAAAGATATCTGGATTCCTAGAATAAGTATAATACATAGATCACATAAGACAATGCAAGGGCAAAGGCGCATCAGGCTAGAGAAGCGTGAAACAAAGCCTTACGCCTTAATGCACCACACCGGAAGTGGAAGTATGTCTATAGCTAATGCTTCATGCTACATGCTACACAAGTTATGTATATGTTGCGAGTAACCTCGTGTTATGTTATGTAATGTTAGGTTTGGTTTGCCGAGACGCTGGAGAGGCTTTTTGTTGCGCCGTTACAATTAGATTCGGCTTTGTAATTTTTGGTTGGAACCGGGGGGAAATGGTACCACTTCGGTTTACTGGGCCTATTCTGTTAGATGCAAGTGGACTACACAAAAGTAACCGAAGCCTAATTAACCTGTTCCATTTTCCGTGTAGTAATTGACATGGAAGAGCGCCTTGAGACCTGACTCTCTTCCTACCCTTCCTACCGTCTCCCCACATGTCCTCACTTGACACATTCACGCTTCCCCAGGTCCTCAACAAATCCTTCTACTGACTCTAAGATCTGAAATGCTTCTTTTTTCTATATAGGCTCCTCAATGCGAACCGGATCACTTGCATTCGTCGAGATGTCTTTCGTGACTTACATAACCTTAATTTATTGTAAGTACATCCACTTAATACTCTTTTTTTCCCTTGACTCAATTGTCATTCCAGTCCTGGAATAACTGATGCATGCACCCAGTCAGCTCCAATGTGCAGTCGGATATATGGAAACTAACCGTAATTTACTTTGATGGACCCTCCAGGTCTTTATACGACAATAAAATCCAGAGTTTGGAGAATGGAACCTTTGAAGCTTTACGGAACATTCAAACCCTGTAAGTACATATCTCTCTCTTTAAGTCTTTAAACGCTGGCAGTGGGATTATTGAGAAGAATGGAAGGAAGATGCCTTGGCTTTGGCCTGATCTGGCCTGGCCTGCCCACTCTACTTAATCCTGGCAGAATAGATTGAGCTTGTGAATAATGGGTAATAGTCCGTGACTCTGACTGGCGACTCTTCAGGATTTACTTATCTCCGTTTCATGATAATCCCAAAGTGGTGGATTGGATCTGGCCTTAACAAAAATGTGCTTTATCATTAGAAAGTGAAGGTGTGATTCATCACTTTGTCTTCGGCTCAATTGTTGTGACGAGACAAGGGCTGCTTTGATTATAGCCACGTTCATGCATATGGCTCAAGGCGCTCGCTCAAGAATAATCTTCATCGTCTCAGCTTTGCAAAACAAAATCTTCTCTTTCTGCCCCGCCTGCTCCGCTCGGCACCTGCTGCCTCAGAAAGTGGAACGTAGAAAGCGTACACAAGGAGCTTGAAGCTTCTGGAAAGGAATTATGTAGGGCTGGAAATTCTGGAACGCTCAGCATCCTTTCCTGTAGCTGCTGCCGGCCGTGTCGACAGTTTTTGGATATTTTTTTGATCCTCAAGGCACTTTGGGGTTGACTGGATGATGGCCATAAGAGTCTCCAGAAAGTGAGTGGAAGGAGAGGGAAATTGGAGTTTTGTTGTAAGCTGACTTTCCATCAAGATCGACCCAATCTTTCTCATCGTCGTCTTCTCGGCTCAAGCCATGGGCTTCGTCCTGCTGCGGTGTTGGTGGTGGTGGTGATGGGAGATGGGAAGAATAGGATTATCTTTGTTCCTGTCATAATGCACTTTGCTCAGGACCGGCTTCCGGCTTTCTGAACCCAACCGGTTATGCAGGCTGGAAAATTTGACATTTGTATAAAAAAGGTGGATAGATCATTCTTCCCCTGGAGAAAAATCTACAGCCTGTACTATACAGCTAAGCGCCCAAAAAATTTATATTGACAATATAACCGATTAAAGGAGCTCGTGATGTGTTTCAAATTTTTAAAGTGATTGGAAGTTAAATGCTAAGATTTTTGGGTGAAAATAGAATCTTGATATATGTTATATATGGGAGGATCAGCCTAAGCAGCCCTGGCAACGCCGACAATTTGTAAATAAGTTAATGTCTTACATGATAGATTTGAAGTATTTTCATGAACTACAAATCATTGTTCGTTGAAATGGAAGGACTATTCCTGCATCTTTGCTTTAATGCTGGTTAATTTGAAGTAATGAAAAAGATTTTTTTGAAGCTACGAAAATTCGAGAAACATTCTCTAAATTATGTAATTGACTATATTATTAATCAAATAATTGCAAGGCGTTTCTAGGCTTCACAGTTCACAGTGCATTGCTTTACCTGTAAATATTTTCAAAATGAAACGACTGTCGTGTCCTAGTCCTATCTACCCTGAGACTTTAACACAGTAATTCGCATTAGTGTTCTGTGAACAGATTTGGCTTGTCTAAAAAATTAGTCTTTTTTGTACATAACATCTGACAAAATTATGTTAAAATTCTGCTGAAAACCGTAAACGTTTGTTCGGTTGGTCCTATTCGTTAAACAAATAGGTACCCACAACCTATTTTAGGGTGCATAGGCCGAATGGACCATGGAACCGCCCACTTGGTTTCTGCAATCGAATTCTGCTGTAGAACCGAGCCTGAATTTGGGTGAGAAGAGGGAAAGGGATGAGACTCCCGGTTCCATTATTATCCTATCGCGGAGGGTGAGACGCTAAATCTAACTTTCCGAGTTTTTGAGCAAAATAAAACTCATTTTCCTTACGGATTTCCTCAATTCAGTCCCCTGTTTCTTGCCTCCTCGTCGTCCTCACGTCAAGTGACGACGACCCAGAGTCATAAAATGTCTTTGTTCCTCAACTAATTTCAAGTCTGCCACAAACTGGGATTTTATAGGTTCTGAGACAAAATATAGACGCAGAGTCATTTCCTTAGAACTCATTCAAACCAAATAAACTACTTTCCAAAGCCCACCGTTTACTTTTCATGAATACTTTCCCAATTGAATTGAGATACATTTGCGGAGACCAAGTCTGATTGTTTTACTATATCAATATATCTCCGTAAGAAACCAAACTTCAAACTTGTCTAAAAGATTCACCGCATGTTTTTATATTCTGATACGCCACGTAACATTTTGAATACCGTTTCAACTTTATTATAGGCCTTCGGGTTCGGGTATGGTTGTTCAGACCTGGTTAGACGTCTTATGTATTGAACTTCACGTTTCCGTGTTAGATCTACGTTCCACATTCTGAAGCGTTCCCACTTCCTTTTCCAGAATTAGTTTGCTACCTACAGTCCTTCGCTGAAATCTGCACACCTGCGAGATCTACATTTCTAATTTCTATTCCTCCAATTTGTCCGCGATCTACATATATTTTCTGAAAGCCCGTGTTATTATACTGCGTAAGTGATCTACATTTTGTACGATGTGTGTATTCTCTGCTACGTCTACTTTACACATTGTAAAGACGGGCATAATCATATCTTTTCTGCAACAAACATGGTGTGATCTACAGCCCTTTCTAGTAGCGTATGTTAGTTTTTGAAATACAATTACGTTTAAGTACTTAAATTGTTTTTATAGTACGTATAATTATTAACTTTCTTGCTCTTTATTAACCTCTTTGATCTACATTTGAAATGGACAATAGGTTTGACCCATATTTTCTTCTCTGCAACGAGTAATGCAATACATAGCGTGATCTAAGGATGTATATCTGTGCTCGACAATATGTATGATGCATGACCCATGCCATTTTCTGCAATAGGTAGAACAACACATTGTGTTTGATTTTCAGTTGCATTCGATATCACGTGTGACCCTTACTCCGTTCCCTACAGTGAGTACTGCAACATATTGTGTGATCTACATACACACTCCCTCTCCCTACATTTTCTCCATATGCATTGTATCAGCAAAAGCGGTCCGAGTCCGTGTGAAATGTTACTAATATTGGGCCTGCGTTGCAGATCCCAGAGCCACCGACAGTGTGCAACGCGATCTACAAAAGCTTTTGCCATACGAACAGTATACCACCCCCAAGCTGCCTGAAAAAGTAATATTTTGAGTCCGAGCCTGTACGTTGACAAAAATGGTCATAAAGTGAGATTTCCAATTTAAGCGGAGACCCGGACCCGAGCCGTATGCTCATGTAATTGAGAAGAGGAAGACCGCCACAGGGTTCTTCTTAGAAACAGTTGGTGTCATATTGCGGGAGAGAGACCCTTGGGTCGACCGCCGTCTTAACGAGGTCGGAATGCAGGGAGAAAGTAGCCCTTGGACAAGTCCTCTTCTAAACGAAAGGGAGATTATGACTTCAATTGACGGGTCTCATTACTCACGTCTTCCCTTACGAAGAAATAATGGGAAGGGAGACCAATGGGAAATCGAATCTCCACATGATTACGAGGAACATGGCCCTTCCTTCTGAACCCAACCTGTCACCCACAATTCCGTTATGCTCCTTCGAACATACCGACTTGTCTTCTCCCAAAAATGCTCAACCAACTGGATTCTGAACTCACGTCACTGGATTAAAATACTTTAGACTTTTCCCAAGGTGTTCTCTCCTGTTCAGGCATTCGATCAGGCCACAGAACCGGATAACACGAATTAGAATCATGAGATGCAGAGGAGATGGGCTGGAAGTGAATTTGATGAGAGGAGATGAGCATTCTGAGGAACTCAAGGAAGGGTAGAGATACCGTATGTGGCCTACACACCGGGTAGGTCACAAACTGACAGTGAAGTGTGTGGCCTACCAAAAAATTCCCGCTTTTTTGGAAGGCCACACACTGAGGTGGGCGCTAGTTGCGTGTTGGGCCTACCAAAAAATTGCAGATTTGAATGTAATCCATGCACTATGATAAATGAGCACGAAAATATTTAATAATACTATTGAATTGATTTAATTGGGCACAACCCATGTCAAATAAAACTAAATTGATTGAGTGATAAAACGAGTGCATTTAGCGTAATGCATGAATTCCATTCAAATCTGAAAAGTTGGTAGGCCACACACGCAACCAGTGCCCACCTTAGTGTGGGACCTACCAATAAAGAGAAGTTTTTTTGGTAGGCCACACATTCCACTCTCAGTGTCTTGTCTACCCGCTCGGTAGGCCACTCATGCAATCACTGCCATAAGGAAGAATAACTTGAGTGGTTCAGTCTGACTTATTCGCTCGACTAAATGGGCAATAATCCAGGTTATTATTCTAAACTGGGATTGTGTTCAACAGGCCAGGGTCAGAGTCAGAGTCACGGACTCGTTTAATAGGATTACACGGAGGCTCAGGTTGAGTCGAAGGAAGGGGTTGACACTACTGGTTCCGAAATTCCAGTTCCAGGCATGAAGAAACGAACATAAACTCAATAAATCAATTTTAAACTTTAAATATTAAACCTGCCGGATTCTGCCAACACTTGCAATTCTTTTTAGCGAGGAATTGAATGCAAAATTTCATTCCTGGAATTTATTACTGCAGAGGCGAACTCATATTCGCTTTGCAGTGGAGTGGAACTCGTTTGGTTTATTGAAAATGAATTATGGGCTTCTTGATCTCAAAGTTTTTCTTCACTGAATACATAGACACTTGGCGAGAAACCCTTTCTTCTGCGACTGCAGACTCCGATGGCTTTCTGACTACTTGCATCGGAATCCTATTGAAACTTCAGGTGCCAAGTGTGAGACTCCCAAGAGACTTCAGCGGAAACGATTGGCCGTGTTTCGAGAGGAAAAGATGAAATGTGAGTGTGAAAAATTATATGTAGCTTATTATTCATACAGGTATTTAGGATTTAACAATATTTAACGGTGGTGTAGATTTGAATTACTCGCGCTGAAAACTGGAGTACAATGATCGAACATTGAGCTACACTTGATATGACTTAGAAAATCTTTTCAGTATAGTATGGAGAACTAGCTGGGCTCCGAATTAGTGTGAACACTGCCTCGAATATTGAATTAACCAAATATATTTTTTATGCACTTTTAAAATAATTTTAACATGACATGTAGAATATGTCGTAGCAGAAGAGTCCGAAAAATGACCGTTGAAACCAATTGACCTTGGGCGTTTTGAAAATTGACAGTAGTACTCCGAAATAAATTTCGAATATTTAATTTGTGCAACTTCTAGCTCTACAGTAGCCAATCCAGAAGACGCTACTATTGCCTTTAAGCGCGTGTTAGCTTTTTAAATTAATTTTGAAAATTAGCAGTTTTAGAGGATCTTCCGAACGTATGATCCTTTCGAATTGCGAATTTAGCACCAGCTGTAAAACGGCATAGCATAAAATTGATTGATTGATGGATTATTATACGCTCGACATTCGTATCAATGTGTTCATATTCATATTGATGCCAACGTTTCAAGTTTCAAGGTCGCCTCCAATTAGGTCAAGGTCAAGTGACTGGCATAGCAATAGGTGAGTGTGTCAACTGTACACCACCTTGTGCGTAATTGTTGCAGCTCTCATGAGGCGTATAGCGCGCATTTCAAACTAAATCAAGGATCTTAAACTAATGAAACTAAAAAAACTAAAACTTTTCCACAGGTGACGGTGAAGAGAGCAAATTATGGACGGATGAATGTGCAGACTTGAAGTGTCCAGCCGAGTGTTCCTGTGAAGGGACGATAGTTGATTGTTCGAGCCGTGGACTGCGTGAAGTCCCTGCAGACATCCCGGAGCATGCTACGCAGCTGTACGTTTTTGAACTCTTTTAAGATAAATAATCTTCTTCAAGACGTTTAGTTTGAAGCCTAGAGTGGATTCTGCATAAGCACACTTTTCATTTCTTCAATTAGAGAGACAGGCGTGAAGGGTTTAGCTATTTCCCCTCACACTCTGACCATTACACACGTATTTGTGGGGTTAAGAAGTTCTAGCTCGTTTTCCCAACTCTCACGAGGGACAAGACGAGTAGAAAATTAAGCAGAAAGGACATGCTGGGGCCTATGTCCTCGTGTTTTCACTAAGGATCATTTTCAAAATAAGCCAAGAGATACGCAGGGTTAGGCATCAGGAAATAAATTTAAAGTTCTTCCAAGAGTTTGGGTTAGGTTTGAATTTAGGATCATATAATGAAGGTTGTCAAAGCATTGAAACTTATGCAGAAACCTCGAATCTTTAGTACATTAAGTTCTGAAATTCAAAAGTATGAATTTTTTGACTTACTTTAAATTAAAATGGGTCAGATGTATGTATATGAATACAACATGATCGCGTAATTCCTACTGTTCTGTTTTCAAAATTCTAAACTTCTTTGCCGTTTTCTAAATTATAATATTCCGTGAAGTGTGGGTGTAAATTGTAACGCAAAATTGTTGCCAGGATTTCTGATATGTCCAAATGCAACAAGTTTAATACAACATGCAATGCATCATCGGCCTCCGGCTATATTTTGAATCATTAGTTTAAAATTAATTGTAGGTCACCAGTTGTCTTCTACCAAACACAAACACCGCTATGCGACGTGAATACATTTTGCCAATGTTCTATGCTCTACAAATTTTCAGTCAAATTTGATGGTTTGCGAGACCAGTATGTTCAATATACCAATAAACAACGAAAATGGTTTCTAATTAATTTTATGCAGTTTGATTTCTTCATTTTTTCGTCAATTTAGTTCAGATTTGACACATGGCGAATGGTGACTCTGTTTATCTTAGCTATTTAGTGCGTTTTTTTTTAGATTTTACAACTAGTGATTTACAATTCGCTTTAGAATAAAGTCAATGGTGCTATATCGTTCTTAAAGTTGTCTCAATTTCAATAAATGTAAGAAAACTCCTTAGAACCTGAAACCTAACCTTGAACCTAAAATAAAGGATTTGACCCAGGAGAAATATTTTGGTCGTGAGGATGTTCCCCCTGATGCTCTGATGGAATGCGTTTGAAGGCTAAAAAAAAGGGTCACCGCCGAACAGAGCATGAAGAAGTTGGTCTGACACGAACAGATCAAAAGAAACCTCATGTTGATTAATTTATTTGTTGTGTTTGACACAGGATCTTGTCTGGAAATGATTTGAGTCGTGTACGAAATGGTTGGATTCATCTTTTTCCTCATTTACAAAAATTGGATCTGAGTGGTAACCGTATCTCTGCCATTGAAGACAGTGCTTTCCGGGATACTCCTGCTCTCGTCGACGTGTACGTCTCTTCTTTTTCCTAAAAGATCATTAGACACTTGGGAGATGGAAGATCCTTCTGGCTTAATCTCTCACCGCAGCATCGGTGCTTTCCTTCCTACGTGAAGCTCTTGTGTTCCCCCACTCCCGCTATAGCGCGTCTCATTAGAACGATTTTCATTAAAGAACGAGCAGGGAATATCCTTGCTCTATGTCTTCAACTGTTAAACCAGGGTTGTAAAAAAGACGGATATAAAAACATGAGTTTCGTCTCAGTTTTTATGCTCGTTTTCGAAAATGTATTTAGAAACTTTTTTACACTGCTTCAATTTATATTATTGATTTTCTTTTTTAAAACTTCCGTACAATTTATGAGTGTAATGTTTTTTTTTTGGCAAATTGCATGATTTTAATATCGAGTTTTAAGACTACTTTTATACATGCCCTATGTTTTTTCAGTTTTAGATTCACTCCGGTGTTGTTGAAATTTTAGATTTTTTGACTAACTTCTTTGATTCTTTTTTGATTTTTTGTTTGTATGTATATTTTTTTCAATTTTTAAGCAACTTTCTCGATTTGTAGGATTTTAATGAGTAGCACCTAGTTCGTTTTTTATGAGTGTGGCTTTAATATCAAACTTTTTTCCATTTTGATCTTCGGTATCCTACTTTTATTTAGATGAATATTGAAAACTATTGATTTTTAGTACATTTTTGACACCAAAATATTTTCAGCCGTATAAATTGGAAGAAAGGTAACAAATTATATAGATGTAACCTACAATATTGATTTGAATAATTCCAACCCTGATTGACAAATAGAAATATGAAACCGAGAAGGCTTTACTACTTCCACACCAATTGTTAGCGAACTTAAATACACCCGATTTTGAGCTGATACGTATTTTCCAATAATACCACTTTATTGTGTTCTACTAAAACTTGAATCATATAGGCTAGAAATCCATAAGCATTGAAGAGCATGGAGTGTATACCAAAGTTTAAACAAAAGGCTTAGACTTAGATGCAAAGGCATAAACGCAGTTGGGTTACAAGAAGTAGAGTTATGAATGATGAGACAAAGGCTGGGATTCTTCCTGCTCTAAGCCGCTTACGTTGACGAAGGTTTTAATTGATGAAAAGATTTGAGAGACGACTGTCTTGTCTGACTATCTGTCCATGGCTCAGGCTCAGACCAAGACAATTGGTCCTCTTACCCAACTTATCTCCCTAACCATTTCTCCGAATGGGAACACGGAGATCTACCAACATTTCAAGTTATAACACATTTCACAAAGGAAATGATGCGAACATGTTGACTCTTCTCGCGCTTATTAGACAACTGAGTTCAGAGGAAAGTGGCTAAGATCAGGAATATTGTAGTCTCGATTTCGTGAATAACACTGACATGACATGCCACGTTACGTCAAACGGACGGACGCTATACCTACGAGCTACGCGGATAGAATATAAGTAGGCCGCATTTTATGCTGATTAGACGGCTTAACACGAAATCTGAGCAATCAAATTAAGTCTGAAGTACTAGAAATTATAAAGTAGTAGCAACATCCCAGTTAAAATATTGCTAGTCCTTGCGTATGGAAAAACATTTTCGAGCTGACTGAATAGGGTGGGCCCAAATACTGTCCGTAGCTTTAAAAAAAATTAGGGCATTAGGTGGCGGTAATATTCTCTTGGTTTGATCGTCTTTTGAATTTTTCAT
>JAQFYU010001553.1:0-14422 GCA_034694905.1 Ceratophysella granulata
GGAAAGACCATAGACATTGCGGCTTTTACTTTATTATACGGTACTTGAATACCTTCGTCTTATCTCCAGTAACCCAAGTTCAACCTTTGAGAATGAAAAGCCAGTAGTTGTGTGTTGTGCTATGCTCGCCTTGTGTTCCAATGCCCTCCTGCCAAGCTATACTTATTACTTCCTCCTTGAGTTTTGCTTTAGCAGATTCAGAAATACTTCTGACTTCGGTTCGTTCCTGTTGCTGAAGCTGAAGCCCGAAATTCGGTTATGGAAGTGGGCATTAGAGACGAAAAGTCCCTCATTCACTCCTCTGGCCTTCTTGGGGCGTGTCTTCGTCTCCAAAAGAATGAAAGGAAAAAAGAAAAACCCGAATCTGATTCCGGGCAACCAAAAACTCATCCGACTCACCCTACTAGGTATGCCAGCGTACCCGTTGAAGTCGTGTATTTCCGTCGTGCCATCTTTTTCAAAAATTCACGCGTGCCAGACTTTCCACGTGTTTCCTTGTCTCATCTTTCCCCATAGTCTTCTTAGTTCTTTATCAGCTCTAACCTTAAATCCTAACATTCTAAAGTAAACCGGTATTCAAATGGAAAAATTTGCCCAACTAAGGGCAGCAATTAGTATGACAACTTGCATTACATTCTTAATGCCAGTCGTTTTACTGATACCCGTTCCCAAACAGTAAACTCCTGACCGGCTACCAAAACACACAAGGATCTCGATCTCAGTTGTGACTTTTGTGACTTTCAGTCAGGAGGGGTATAAATCAATCTGAATGACCTACAGCTAACAGCCTAAACAGTTATACAAATTTTTAACAATTTTTTTTGGCATTAATCTGGCCAAGACCCTAATAACTGAGCGTTTTTAATATAAGTTGAAATAATTAAGAACTAGATTGTAAGAAAGCCTCGTTTCAGAAACCATAAGCATTGCAATAATAGATCATTTAATCTTCATCTTCAAGGAAATTAAAAATATATTCTATTTCAACATTCACTTATGCAATTTTTCTTAGTTGTGAACTTTGCTCGGTGAAATTAGAGATCATTTTTTGTGAAAACCGACTAGACGCGAGCGGTTTGGTTTTCAAAGAATCCGACGCAATCCCACTTCAAAATGCCTTGCTGTGCGCTGCAAAACTCAAGCAGTTCTCGAGAGATAACATTCGTGAAATGGGAAAAGAGAGGTTCTTTCCGACGAATACATAAAACTCCACCTATAGTCATTTCATTAGTCATCAATGGTCTTGTTGGCAATATACATAGGAAGCTTTCGTTCGAGATCATTCGTGAATAAGGAGAAGAGACGCCGTTTGGCTTTCGAAGAAGCTGGACAAAACTCATTGCCGCTGCGAACGCTTGGCTATCGAAAAATACATTCAATTCCACTGAGAATGGTCTTTTTTGCCACACCAGGCAGCTTTCGTTCAACATCATTCATGAAGACGGAAGAGAAACGGATACGAAGTATGTCTAGAATCTGACTCATTTTTAATATTAATAATTTTAAAGACTTGTTGTTTGTGAACGGAGACAGATTAAGGAACAGAAACGGGGAAGAAGAAAGGGTTTGGCCTTCATAATATTTGTCAGAATTTGAATCCTTTCGTCCATATTTCCAACGCAAAAAATTAAATTGCCTTTACTACACCTTGAATCAGCAAATTATTCCCAGAAATAAACAAGAGATTTTAGAATGCTACTTACTTACACCTACGCCAATTACAGACTACGCAGCTTTCTCTTAATTCTTAATTGTTAGACAACGCGGATCGGATACAACAAACTATCCGTACAATTGGCTGCCAGTGACTACTTTCACCGGAATATAATTCATATGGACAATTGAGTGTCTGACCATACTTTGACCACTAATATCCCATTGAAGGAAATAGTACGCAATGAAAAATTTAGTTCGGTACACGCCAAAACAAGGCCTTGTTCCGAAGAAAGAACCGCTAGATTTGTACATTTTGTTCCCATGGCAAAGCCTCAACTGTAATGGTTGCCGTCTGTTTTAATGACTTCAAATACCTGTCTTTCGGTATTATCCCCAATACACATAGAATTCGAATGTCTTTGGTATTATCCGTCAGCCACTTGCAACATTGGAATTTATATTTTCGGTTTGTTTCATTGCCATTCATTAGTCATTATTATTCGGTTGAATTCAGGATTAGGATACACACTTTATTCAAACAAAATACTGAGATGATTTGATTAGGTTAGAGGTTAGGTTTCCGAAACGCCCGCCGTATTGAAATGGCGCTGTTATCCATGGGCGGTTACCGCGTGCGTGTATCCTAATCCTGAATTCGACCCACGAAACGGAACACGAAATACGTCGTTCAACACAGACTACGCGAGCTACTCTCTAAACGAACTATGGATCGAGTTCTAGGAATTCTACAAATCAAAAACCGAGCTAAATGCTACGAAAATATCCTTCGTATTAAAAGTGTACAATCGAATATCACCGGGAACCAGGAATGTTTTTATTATGAAACCTTAGTGGTAGTAAGCAAGTGACAAGTAATAGAGAATTTCTGCACAATTGTAATAGACATATGAACAAATACAGAGTCTGAACACTTTTACAAAGAGAATGTGAGTGCCAATTCTTCCCCAACCACACTTCTTGAAATGACAGACACGAGAAATAGAAGAAAGTAATAATAAATTTAAACAAATTAGCCCAACGTAGATCATCTACTCCGAATAATGTAAATTGTTGCTTCTACCGACAAACACTTTCAGCTTCCAAAACCTGAGGAACTTCAGACTGGCGGCAATGACTGTGGTGACGGGGGAGTTACGGACAATTTGTGGATATATTCCCTCACCTGTCTCATTCCTTCCTTACCAAAACTTCCACCAAGAAATGCAAATAGAAATAGGATATCATCTTCATCAGTAGTGAGAACAGAGACAAGGAAGCGGAGTCCATATTCCTTTCCTTCGTAGTCTGCCAAAGTGCAGTACTGAATTTTTGATTGCAGCTCTCCATGCAAACGAATCAACTCGTCGGCTTCAGGTTCAGGCCCACGAGGATTCTTGGTTAAATAGGACTTTTGCAACTCACCCTCCTTATTTGGAGTTTCAATTTGTGAATCTTCTTCGTTTCCGGCTCCTTGTGTCAAAGAATCCGAGGCAATCGTTTCCAATTTCGCCTTTTCCAAACGCCTCTTCGCCCTTCGGAACCTTCGCTGGTTCGACCATGTGTTAGTGTCGCAAATCACTTCGAACTCAAACTCTTCATTTAAAAGGCACTTGAAGCCGAGCTTAACCAGCTGAATCTTATACCATGTGAAATGGATGTTTTGCATATTATTTAGGGAAGCCCTTGGGTTCGGTACTTCAATGCCGAATGTTGTCTTGGTAACATTGCTCAGGAAAAGTTTTAAGGGTTTCTCCAATTTAAAGAATGACCACGCTAGACCCCAACGCATCGTTCTCCCTTGTTCAAACTGTGTTGCTTCGTACCATTCTACTGCCGCCATGTCAGGTGATTTAAATAAGAGAAGAATTTCATCTAGATGTCGTTTTACACCCACCATCGTGGAGAAAATCCTAAATAGAGTGATAAAAATGTAACTTTACCATAATAGGGTGCATATTGACTGGTTGTACCTACGTAAAACTCGATATACATTCACTTACCGAACACGGGTGGCATACTTTTTGGACTCCTTAAGCATAGTCGTGATAAGTTGAACCTCTCCTCCTTCTTGAGCAAGTTCCGTTGGAAGCCCTGTTTTCGCACCGGAAGGAGGAGGTCGATCCGCCCGACGAGATTTCTTATTGGAATCTGCTTCCTCTTCAGAGGAGAAAAAAGGCGGGTTGCACATTGTGAAGTCCAGTAGCATTGATTCGTCCTGGTCAAGAACGCAGCCAAAGGCGGATGACCCGTCCGTGAGTTGGACTAGAATTTTATAATTTATTTACTTCAGAAAAGGGAAGGAAAAGGAGCAAAATTCTGCTCTATTGACAGCTTCCCTGAACGTGTGTTGGAGGAAAGTGAGGTCTACAATTTACTTTTACAGCTTAAGTTACAGCTAACATCAATAGAATCATGTATTTACCTCTTGCCAGCATTCCCAGACCATTCTTCTCCACATTTCGTTTTGCAACTCGAATGGACTCAGAGTTGATGTCCGTGCCGATCATTTCCCAATTGTTTTTTTTCGATCCAAGGAGCACGAACACAGCAGAAGGCCCTGTCCCTATTTTATGCAGTAAATAATACTAACTATACTTTTGTTGCACATAGTCTAATCTAATTGAATTTACCCAATTCAATATTATTGTAAATAAACTATATTGTTCTATATATCTACCTATATCCAAGCCCCTTGTTGGGTTTGACCCAAAAGGAAGGAATAACTTTGAGGTGTGAATATTTGCATCTCCGCCCGATTCTTCCAAACCATCAGCAATATTAGGCTTCTTCAAAAGATCGTCCATATTATCGTCAGTCTCCAGTTCATTTGAAACAACTCCAGGTTCCGGCTGCTGCTCGACACCAGCAGTGCCTGGTTTATCCACAACACCGCTATTCGTTAAATCATCCGCGTAACATCCACGTTTCAAAAGGTCTTCAATCCAAAGAATATAATTCAGGCGCAATGTGAGGGTAGGGATTAGCGCGTCTTCCGGAACCATAACATCCAACCCAAAATCCTCCTTCAGTAGCACTCGAGTTAAGGCCCAGAGAGCATTTTTATTCTTGAAGTCAATAAAACCACGACCTTTTGAATTCTGTGTAAAAAAGGAAATCTTAGTGAAACGTAGGATATACCAAACTCGTAAATCGAAACTATTATATATTTCTTTCTCCTTCTCCTTGTGCGGTCTGTTGATCGACTGGCATTAACCAATATCCTGCTTGACCGAGGGCCTTCTGACCGATTGCGGTTCTTGATCGAAAACCTTTTGACCGATTCCTAACCAAAATAACATAATGATGATAACGCATTCCAAAAATGGGACCAAGTTTAGCGTGCGATCCGTCTGGATCGCTCACTAAATCAAGGTTTAAAAAGAATTATTATGTGATCCATGATCCATCCCTATCGAACTCTGAATTGCCTTGAAGATTGAATATTGATTTGCTTTCTGTTTTTTCTTCGAAAAATATTTTGAATTTGGCTGATTTGGTCTGCTCGTGAAAAAATCCTAGAACCGCGCCGCTAGGCTTTTTGTCTATTGTTGATCATGAGATTTATGTTAATGAAACTAAGTAAAGGTGAAAGAGCATATTAATTGGGGCTGCAAATGAGATTTTCATTAAAGCACAAGTACACAGACAGTACGGTCAATACCTTCTAAACTAAGTATGCCATCCGATCCGATGTATACGACTTACACTTAGATTTTCTTTTCTGCTTCAAGTGGATACTTGGTTCTACTACCACCAAGTCACAAAATATGATTAACGATAGACAAAAATCAGAAGATAAGAAACTTAGCTTGGATTTTTCCTTTTTTTTCTGGAGTATCGTCTATCGTAAGACTTAACACGCATTCAATGGGACTCTCCCATTGCATTTGACTTATACTTACGGATATGTAAATATTGCTCATTGGAACGGTTATCAATATTATCAGTGATATCTGTAACTTTTTGAATGCAATGTGACGATGTGAGTTAAGTCAGGCGAAACTCCAGAACAAAGAGAAAGAATCCAAGCTTACGAAGAAGGTCAGTGCAATTTGCTCAAACAATCGAACCATTTATAGTAAAATTGATTACTTACTACATATAATGCGGTGCCGTGTCTCCTAAATGTGAGAAACCTCAGTACTCAGTATGCTAAATTGAGAAAACCCTCATTCAGCGAAACGGAATTCTCATTATTATACGAAACTTAAAAGGGTTCCTAACTTCCGTATGTCGTAGTAAGTACTATAGATTAGTTCTAATCTAATCTCAAAGTTCGGTTAACAATTACTTCATCAATCACATACCTTAACTTAATGCATACTGCTACATAGTTGTGAATGTAAATACATCAACATTTTTAAGAAAATATACCCGTCAAAAAATGTATATTAAATATTAAAGTTATAAAAGTACAACATGTCATAAAAAGGAAATAGTATATTTGGAAAATATTTATTATGTAGTGCAAATCTATATGTTAATTTCTAAAAGCGAAGATACAGCAAGTTGAATGGGACTGTTCATATTTCAAGGCAGTGAGTCTTTTCCCCATTCCCATTAGTCAATGACTTCCTCCAGAAGTAATGTCTACGACATAGGCAACTTCAGAACCTTTTTGAAGTGTAGCATAATAGGCGAAGTACGGATTCTGTTTCGCAGAATGAAGATTTTTCGGGTGGATTGGACCGAAGGGCCCGCACGAAATATTTCAAGTAGGCTGGTAGGGAACCTTGTGACCCTTGACCTTTACGAAGTAATGACACAAACAAAAGTTGTTGTACTCATCGAGATAAGCAACTTTTGTTTAAACAACTTTTCTGCAGATTGCTGGGTTCAGGTCATAGGTCGGATCAAAGGTGACCAACTTTAACTTGACCTATGACCTGAACAAGACACTCTACAGAAAAGTTGTTTAAACAAAAGTTGCTTATCTCGATGAGTACAACAACTTTTGTTAGGGTCATTACTTCGTAAAGGTCAAGGGTCACAAGGTTCCCTACCAGCCTACCATAAAAAGACAGAAATATTTCGTGCGGGCCTTTCGGTCCAATTCACCCGGATTTTTCAGTTTATATACTGAGAGTTAGTAGTGAAGTGGACCCGGCATTTCAGGATGAACAATTCCCTTTCTGGGTTTCGCATCCGTCAATGTCAATGTCAAATGTGGAAGTGCATCGAGATGCCACGCTCCGATTTACAATACAATATTCAATATTACATAAAAGTGTAAGTACTTTAAGTGTAACTACAGATACAGACTATGACTATGCTGTAAGTAAAGCATTATACATTATATGACATACCAATGACACATAAGGTCTCAGAAAAGGATACTTCTCTCCGAGAGCAGCAAAATCAGGCGGAATCACGTAGGGATTTCTAGGATGCATTGTGCTTTGTTTCCTTCACAATACACAACCTGAATTTGCCTGTGACCTTGTGACCAGCAACAACGAGCTTATGGGTGTTGTGGTGTACTTCCACTACTGATTTCTACTACTTGCAAGACTAGTTTCACTTTCTGTGGTAAGCTTTCAGTTGTCTTGTCAGGAATCAGTCGTCGATTAGAATGAAATTAATAAGGAATCTTCACAGACAACAGACAACAGCTGACAGACAGAACTTGAAAATCAAAGGTTAGGTGTTAGGTGGAAGATCAAAATTTAAATATGCGAAGAAAGAATGAAATTGCTTGTCTGAACACTTGTCTATTTTAAAAACTTGTTAAGTAGATGTTCTGTATACTATGAATGTGGCTTGTTCTTTCACAGAAAGTTATGGCACCAGTTCAAATACAAGAAGGTTCGGTTTATGAATATGAACGCATGGTACGCACGCGGCGCGGCGTACTTTTTTTTTTGAATTCGACGAGTCCACCCACGCACTCGCGCTTTTCGAACTCACACTCAGAAGAAGGACCAGGATGACCAGACAGACCAGAAGAGACAAGAGAAGAATTATATTTTAATGCGGCTTATTATTATTATGCGTATTAATACTTTATACGTCAGACATTTCTGCACTTGTGAACTCCCACAATCTGCAATTTTATGTATTTGTGTAATTCATGATTCATTATATACTTCCATTTCTGTCACAGAAACGCGCATACGGAAATCTAGGAAGTTGAAACTAAATCTTTGTGGATGAGAGGTAGTGTTTCTGGCCTAGCACTGCAAAAATGACTATGTACATATCAGTATGGAACACAATTTTTGGTTTGATTTGGAATACCACATAAAAGTTTAAGTCCATTATTTCCATATTTTTAAATGGGAACTATGCACAATAATTTCGTAAGTATGAGCAGACTTTTCCGGAAGTTGCTTGTATGTACTTTATTTCAGTATATGTAGTAGTAGTTCGATTAGCAGCCAAATGTGCCAAGAATCAACTTTTTAAATTTTCTCAGCAAAACAAATGCCTTAAAAATTGAGCTCAAAGTTCTCGGATTAATAGCTGACGATAGGGTAGTAATAAATATTCACATGGAATTTGTCAAGCATGCCCTTCCCTCATTGCAAAAGGTAGTGTCCAAGGATTAAGTAAATAAATATAAAAACCAATGTGCACGTATGTCATCCGCACTCGGTAACAGTGTTTGTCATTAAATAACCATTATTTTTTCCAAATGCTGATGGCGGAAAAGCAGACAATTATAGTTAATTGGTATGTTTATTTTAAAACTTGTAGTATTGAAAGCTAGTTCACCAGTAATGGTGGATTCCGCACAATAAATTACAGCATATAAAATTAGTAGGTACGGAACAGAATGTTTGCCGTACACAGGTTTGGTATCGGAGTATCCGAGACAAATGGAAATATTTTGTAGGTTGTCAAATTGTTATAGAAGCCCAAATGTGAACACTCTTTCAGCTGTGACATATTATTCTTCAAATATAAAAACAGTATTTTTAATACAATAGTCCAACTTAGAAATTCTACTCTGAATGTAGTAATTATACAAACCAGATACATTAGAAGGATTTAGGGATCGACCTCAAACTGAGCACAAGTGACCTTTGCCTGAAGATATTGTTTGACTTGTTTTACTCCTTCCAGACCAAATTTTCCTCCGTAGAAATGAAATCCAATTTTGAATTTCTCGTCTCTAGCTTGGCTGGAAGCACGAAAGTGCAGTCCGAAATCCTTTCCAATGTAGTCCGCCAAGGTGCAGTACTGAACAAGAGATTCCATGTGACGAATCGAGACAGTCTCACGGTTAGGAATGGCGGCGACACCCGCTGCATCGGCTATCTCTGCACCTTCATCAGGAGTGTCAATACGCCGTACCTTAGTCGCTGGTCCGCCTTCTTGTTTCACAGCGACTTCAGAAACTATTTTCGGATTGACTCCTTCAGACTGTCTCTTACCCGCTCGAATGCTTTTTTGAGAGGACCACGTATTCTTTTCGCAAATGACTTCGAATTCAAATTCTCCATTTGAAATGAATTTGAAACCGAGTTCAGCCAGACATTTTTTATAAAATGTGAAGAGGACGTTTTGCGAATAAAGATGTGACTGAGAGTTCGGTCCTTGTTCCTCGATTGGACGTTGCATTGACTGTTTTGACCGGATTGGTAGTCTGACCTTGACAAGTGGAGGTTTGATCGGCCAATTTAGAAAAGACCAGACCATACACCAGTATTCTATGTCACCCTCCATGAACACGGTGATTCTAACGAATTCCACTCCTTGTGACCTTGCCACCTGGATTAATTCGTTGAGATGACGTTTCACGTGAACCATAGTTGAGAAAACCCTAAAGAGAAAAGCCGGTACTTTACACAATTTTCATACCACTACCTATTACCTTTTGCAACTGATTGATCGGTAGTAAAGAAAAAATATGTGTGTAAGTACATCATCTACTTTCACTTACCGAACCCGGTTTGCGTATTTCTTTGACTCCTTAATCATCTGTGCAACAAATTCAACTTCTCCGACTCCGCCATATTGAAGTAAGTCTGGTGGTGTAGCCGAAGAAGCCCGACGGGCTTTGACTTTGGAACGCGATTCATTTCCCGGGAAGAAGGGAGGACTACAGACCGTGAAATCGAAAAAAGTGCTTGCATCCTTGTCAAGGATGCGACCAAAGAAGGACGCTTCTTCGTTGAGTTCAACTGAAATTCATTAAGAAATTAATTACATTTGCTCTCAGAATTCAGAACACAAAGATAGGATTCAAGATTCCCCCATTCCCCTATTGACCTGGAGTTCTCCAGAATTATATGATGCAGAAATGGAGGGATGAGGTTTTGCCGGACAGGGTGCCCGGTGTCGAAAAAGGGGCGGTCGGGCGCACAATTTCAGGAAAAACTGAATTAATGTAGCAATGGAAGAATTGTTTTAACTCGGTAATACAAAAGTTTCTAAAGTCTTTGTTTTTGTGTTATTAGAGACGAGCATATTTGTCGGAAACTAGCTGCCTTTTGAGATTTAGTGTAATGTACTTTCGTTTTGGCTTCACTTTTAATTGTAATATAGAACGATATACATAGTTACCGCTGGATATTTATGAAAATTTTAATGATTTATTCCGAAAGACCGATATTTTGCGTGAAACCCAAGAAATTTTTGAGGTTCTGAGCAAATTTTTATATTTTAAAGCTTCATTTCTGATAATAAATTGAATAATTACGAATTCTTCCCCAGATGTGTAGAAACTTCAAACATTATCATGATCGCAACTCGAAGCGCAAGCCAGTTTTGGGATTTTGAGCCGTCTACAGTTTCCATTATTTTTTGCCTTTTACTCTCGATTACGTGGAGCGAAAGAAATGTTC
Source organism: Ceratophysella granulata (assembly GCA_034694905.1). NCBI lineage: Eukaryota > Metazoa > Arthropoda > Collembola > Poduromorpha > Hypogastruridae > Ceratophysella > Ceratophysella granulata. The sequence continues at coordinate 10,446 of JAQFYU010001553.1, forward strand.
CAATGCATAGTATAAAGTTCAAGCCCATCAATTATTTGCGCGAAGTGCAAGAAAATTTTGGGCTTTGCAGTCTTAAAAACACTGTCGGACCCTATAAAGTACTTTCACTTTTCAACTAGGTTTTCTATATGAAATTTCGACTCTGTCATTTGACAGGGTCGGACGACCAGATTTTGAATCTTTTTTTTACAGGGTGATGGTAGCACCTCTCGACGCTATGCGATCCGGCCATTCATGGAGAGTAGGATTGTCAGATAAGTCTATAAGTATTATATAGCATTATTTTATTAATGTGATAACATTCAAAATATCATCTACCTTTGGCTAGCTTTTCGAGACCATTCCTGTCGATGTTCGCCTGAGCAAATTCAATAGACTCTGTGTTTGTGTCAGTTCCATGCATTTCCCACTTGTTCATTTTTGCGCCAAGGAGCACAAACGAAGCCGATGCCCCTATACCTGTAAAGCAATTAATAAAACATTATGAACTTCACTTTTGTTCCTTTTAATTGATTTAAATTACTTACACAATTAATTTTAAATTGTGTACGAAACACAAATCCGTACCTATTTCCAAGCCCTTGATGGGTCTGGCTGATCCAAGGTCAGAGATTGAAACTGAAGGATGAATAGTAGCTTTAGCAGACAGATCCACAGCACAAGAAGTATCCGTGTTTGTTTCCTTCACAACGCCAGCACTATTTATTTGTTTTGATGCTAGTTTGAGCAAACTCTCAATCCACATAATATATTTCAGACGGACGGTGAGCGTCGGGATCAGCGCGTCATCCGGAATGACAACATCCAAACTAAAATCCTCCTGAATGGACACGCGGGTTAAAGCCAATAGAGCTGTTCTGTTGTTGAAGTCAAAGTGTCCTCGGCCATTTCGATCCTGTGTGAAAAAGTCTGAGTGAAAAGTCAATAATATCAATCAGGAAGCCTGAAAGCCAAAGTTCACATCCACAGTCAACATGTGAAAGTGTAGCAGAAGACAAATATGACTTATGTTGGTTCTTGGTCCTATAGGCCATGCTCTATACTCGAAATAAAGAAGTTTTGTGACGTGTGCATGAATATTAGCCTTGCAATTAAGTCTTTTTAGTCCAGTCTACAATGTTGAATGTAATACATATAACATTATAGTACGTAAATAAGCCCCCACAACATGTAAAAACAACAAAATTGAACATTGAGTAAGTACGTGTAATTATTACATACCACTCGGACGAAGGGTTTCAGAAATGGGTACTTTTTGGCAAGAATGCAAAAATTCGGGTGGTTCAAGTATCGATTTACGGGATGATGCATCATTGTTTCCTTCGCTCCACTGCACTATCTGATCCTTCGGTAGCTCTTTAACGTACTTCGGTTTTGCCAGGTCAAGCTCTGGTGCCTGGTTAAATTCTTCACTGATATTTGCTGATGGCCAACAGCAAATAATATGTAATACCTGGAACTAAACAATTACAAATTACTTAATAATTGTTATTCAGTGACCTCTCTCTCGATGTCAGTTGTCAGTGTCCAAACCTCAAACCCAAGTCCCGAGAACTCCAACTCCAGCTACTGATGACGTGGAGTCGTGAAGTGACGAACGACCTAACAACGTGAAACTGAAACGTGAAACATTATCATGTGTCAGGAAAAGAAAAGCAAGCAGGAGGGGGGAATGGCAATCAATCACTACTCCTTCAGTTTTTAGTGAACGTCCCATCTCAATCTCAAGTCGCAATTCCAAGTTCGGATCAAAGATGAAGGATTATGCGAAATCGCAGAAAGAAGCCAGGTAGTGGAAGTGTCAAACTGCCTAGCCTTTCGGATTTTAGCACGTGTGGAGCCGGCTAGATAACATGTCATATTTTTAACCCGCTAAATTGAAGTGTCACATGTTAAGAAGTATGGCTAGCTCTTGTTATTCCAGTTAAGGCACTACTTCAAATTAAAGGTACGATTTATCAATGCATACGTATGGTATAGGGTGTACATACTTACAATTCGTCACAACAGAAAATTCACTCGAGCAAAATGTAATGCAAATTCCGTGTCTCGTATCTCGTATGTAGGTAAACACCCAATAAGCGGATCGAACAGAGTTCCTCCGGTAGCATCATAAGAAGGGTATCATCATAATTATTCGAACTCGTGGTAAATAAAAATTCAATTTGCTGATCTCATATCTCATATCTCATAAACAAAATGTGAAAACCTCCGAGAATAAAATATGCAATATGTGATATGGAAGGCAAAGAACATCATGTATATATACATATAATCAGCCGTGTGTCGTGCGTGGGACATAGTCTCTCCAATAATGTAAATGTATAAAACAGGAAACGGAAGCGGGTAAGGAATAGATAAAGAATATAAAGAAAAGATTATTTTTGTCATTGCTGCCGTGTGTGACACCCTACCAGCAACCAAGACCGGCTGGTTCATGGTTACTGGGTCATGTGTGCCATGTGGTCAGGTCATTCATACAATTATGTATAGATAGACTATGTAGACAACGACAGTGATGGCGGTGGTTGGTGATAGTCTCTCTCTGTCCACCTCAATAATCCCTACGCCTGAAGCGTGATATATACATATAGTACATAAGGCTCAAACGACAACAGCAGTCAGCGCCTCCGTTTAGTTATAATTTATAAAATATATTGGGCTCGAACCACAAAATGAAAACGTACACGACGCATTGGCGCGTCATCCTCGATTTTTAAAAAATAACAAAGGTAAATAGAATTTGTTTCCGTGACTTTTGACTTGGACTCTTGTTTCATTTCATCAGCGAAAACAACAAACAGTCCATTTGTTCTGATCAGCACATCATTCGCATTCGACGACACTATTTACGAAATGACAATCTCACAATTTGACTGTGCATACAGAGCAGCTCAGCGTTTTGAAAAAGCATACTTTATGTTTTATGTACGAAATTAATGAGGAAGAAATTTTTTCCTATAACTTATTTTCAATATTCAACATTAATATTATTACACTTCTCTTTCTGAATTCGAATTGTGCAGTGCATGGTTTCTCATGTGGACTAAGGACTAAATGTTATTACTGTAGGTGTGTTCAGTTTATGGTATAAAATCATGCTTTTAATTTTAATGCCTCTGTTGAGCTGAGATACCGAACCGACGTAGAGATTGAGAGCCTCTATGTTGTATGTATAACTAAAATTGCAAAAACAAAATGCCTATAAACCAACCCAACCCAAGCCAACCAGGGTATAATGATGCGAATCATGCTTTCACTTGGTTTCAGTGTCGTAGCGCTTCTTGTCGCTGAATAATATATTAGGGGCTTTCAAACGATTTGCTTATAATTCTATCTGGATTATAAGCAAAATGCGAAAATGGATTATAAGCGCGACAGTTTGAATACCCAATTGACGAAGTGGCTTATTTTTAGAATTTTGCTAAATCTATTGCAATTGTAAGTTTCCACAACTAACTTCAGGTAACTGGATGATGTTGACTCATAAATAACTGTCTATGTTATCACACCTGAATATGGGTTTACGGTTGTTTCGCCTTGCACGTTTCGCCTTGGATCGTTTCACCTTTTCCCTATGTTATTCCATATGTTGACGCCGGCTATAGTACAAATATCTCATGTTGACTCCGATAATATATGCTATTTCCCATGTTGACGCCGGTATTACATGCTACTTCCCATGTTGACGCCGGTAATGCACGCTATTTGCCATGTGGTCATCACCTTGTGACCTCAATGGTGAAAAAGTATTTTCAAGTATTTCAAGTATTTGTTTAGGTACGTTAGCAAGTATCAAGTACTTACGTCAACATGGGATTTATGTATGAATATCGGCGTCAACATGGGAAACAGCATGTATTACCGGCGTCAACATGGGCTATTTGTACTACAACCGGAGTCAACATAAGGAATAACATAAAGAAAAGGCGAAACGATCCAAGGCGAAACGATCCAAGGCGAAACGTAACCAAGGC
>JAQFYU010001554.1:0-14411 GCA_034694905.1 Ceratophysella granulata
AAACTTAACATCATAATTAATTAATTTTAAGGACGAATTGGTAATTAGGAGGATCGTAGCAACATACTCCACTTTAGTTTGTTCAAATTCATTGAGCCGTCTTCCTGCAATTCCCCTTCGAAAATGAGCATTTTCCCATTTGATTGTATAGAGAATCTCCCCACCGCGGTACCCACCCCAATTCTCTCACTCTTATGGCCATGTCCTCTCCCTATGTTACTATGTACTACTGCCTGATCAAGCTCCCTGTATATTAACCAACGTGAGCTATTGTTTTTGCTTGTAGGTGTTTACATGGACCACACAGCTTCCGGACAACCATTGAGATGTATTGAAGACTTTATTAGAGACCATGTTCTCCCGTATTACGGAAATACTCACACAACGACGACTTTCACGTCCTCTCAAACTACAATGTACAGGTATGAATATGTAATGAAAACAAGCAATGTGTACCAAATACCAAATAATATAAAGAAGCGATGCCTACAATATGCAAATTGACCTGAAGCTGAGTTTAATTGACAAGTAGTGCATATTAAAAGTTCAGCAAGTATTCCCTTTGACTGAACGGCACGGTTCTACAAATTACTTAACTATGTAGAATAAGATGTGAATCAGCTTTTGTTGACTTGCTTGCTCCTTAGACAAATCAAAGAATGTTGAAGAAGTTAGGTCGGTCTTCCAATGTAATTGACTTGATCACTTTCGACTTATTTCCGTTCTCACATTTGGTCGACGACTCATGCTCGACTTGCAAATATTTCCAGCTATAAAGCCACATGTGGTACTTTCTGTATAAATTTCGTGTGGGCTATATTGCATTGCATGTATTCCTTGTATAAATATATGTGTACGAAGTACTACATATAATTTTCTGTTCGGTGCTCATTCGACTGAAAATCGTGTGCTTGCTAATTATTTTTTGCGCTTAAGATTGTCGACTACCGATTACTTTCATGGTTTTGGTTGCTGCAATAATGCATTGGTTTTTTTCCTTCCTTTGAACTAGACATGAGGCCAAGGACATTGTTCGAAATTCTGTTGGAGCTTCAGAACACGATGTTGTTATATTTTGTGGTTCAGGAGCAACTGGAGCTATTCACAAATTAGTGAATGCAGTTACTGGAAATTATGAAAAACCGCGCCCAGTCGTATTTGTTGGACCCTATGAGCATCATTCTAATCTTTTGCCATGGAGAGATGTTGGGGCCAAAGTAAGTTTCTCCTTCTTGGACACTATTATTCGATAATCTATTGCCAAACTTGACTACCTTAACTTAATATTTCGTTTTATATCTCTCCCAGGTGGTTAACATTCCTGAAACTTCTGAAGGACTTCTCGATATTGAGTTTTTGGAAGAGAAGCTGAAGGAAGCGAGTGTAGAGGGAATTCCGGGTCGCGATCTCATCGGAGCATTTTCCGTGGCCTCCAATGTGACAGGAGCCACGACGGATGACATTGCAGTGACGGTCCTAATGCACAAGTATGGAGGACTGGCTCTATGGGACTACTCAGCCGCTGCACCACATGTCCAAATCCATATGAACCCAGTCAATATGAACACGAGCCAGCCAGGATCTGCACAGAAAGATGCACTTTTTTTCTCCGGACACAAGTTTGTTGGCGGACCTCAGACGCCTGGTAAGACAAGGGAAAACTGTACAAAATATCATTCATCTTCAACCATCTTCATCTGCCTGCTCCGAATTCCTAAGCCACCGTATTGAACTCTTTGTTTACTCCAAAATACGTGGACTCAAAGAGTTCTTGAGCTGGTGAAGGTGACCTTACCCAGCCTAATCACCTCCCTCCGAGAACCGTATATATCTCCATATAAACTACTTCAGAGTTTTCAATAGTATAGTTACGAAAGGTAGTGATGGTTTGTCTACTGCAAGACTGAAAACGAACGCTTTCACGTCTCGTTAGGTTCATGAGACTCGTCAAATTATTCCTATTATGTGGTAATAATATCCACTCATGTCTTAAAAATAGAATCTTCGAACCATTTAATTCGAAATGCACCTATTGTTATTGTTGCCATTCTATTTCGAGAATCAATTAGCTAAGCGAATCACATGCCCTGCCATTGTGAGCATGTACTTTTGAACTTCAAGCTTCTCAATTAGGTAAAGAAATGTAAAACATGTTTTTTTTGTTCTAGGTGTTCTAGTTGCAAAGAAGGCCATTTTTGAAAACAAGAAACCCCATGGCGGTGGAGGTGGTACTGTATTCTTTGTGACTTCTGATTCCCATCGCTATCTGAAGGTGAGTTTCTCAGCACAATACAGGAGTATTTGATGTGGCGGTAATTATGTGAATCAGATAAATTATACTTTAAATTGAGCGACAATAAGCTACGAATGATGCAAGAGTCGTCAACTTGACCAGTATTAACTCTGTTGTACAGATATTCAATTTGCATGTATTTTATACTCCTTTCGTTTTACCGTTTGACTAATACGGTTCAGCGAGCATTTACTTTTACTGATTTTAGTGGTTTCGCCAATGAATTAAAACTAAATGCACTGATGTTGGTTCTCCACCAAATTTTTTTTTGTTCTATGACTATAGAATACGGAGTTTCGAGAGGAAGGAGGAACACCTTCCATTGTGGAATCCATTCGGCTGGGACTAGTTTTCCGCTTAAAGGATACAATTGGAGCTCAGAATATAATCTCGCGCGAGGCTATGTTAACCAAGTATGAAGTTGATCACAGTAATTCATCAGTTTGTTATTCGGTAATTCGAATCGAGCCAAGTCAGTTTCATTTTTGTCATTGCAGGAAAGCTTTGGAGGATTGGTCAAAGGTTCCACAGATTAAGATTCTGGGATTGAATCATCTTAGTCCTCGAATTCCAATAATCTCCTTCTTGATTACACATCCAGAAACCGTAAGCAATCAATTTCTTCCATTCATTCGTACTTGGTACGAATATATATTAAGCTTGTTGCCTAGATACGCATTTGAGCTTTGCAGATATCGACAGTAGAACTTGCAAAGTTTGTCTTTGATGATATTTAGGGATACTACCTTCACCACAACTTCGTGGTTGCTCTACTCAACGATCTCTTTGGAATCCAGAGCAGAGGCGGATGTGCTTGTGCTGGACCATATGCTCACTCTTTGCTTGGAATGGATATTAACAAAGCGTATGAATATGAAAATCTTCTGCTAGAAGATAGGTGAGCAATGAATTCTAATATTATTAACATACTTGAAATTGCTTCTGCTTTTGCTGCGACAGATGGCAATGAATATTTATTTATTTGTTGACCTGAGCCTGAGCCCATAAAACTGCCGATATAGATGCGAAAATTAATGTTAATGTTAAGGTACGGAGAAATAGATGTTTTGTTTGGCAATACAACAATGAGAATGTGGCTCGCATGCATGTAGATGAAGATATTCGCTGAATATTATACATAGTTTTCCATTTAGCCTTCTTCGTGGAACTAAGCAATCAATCTACGGATTGAAAAATGCAGAACCTCGGAATATGAGATCCTTCTGCCTTCCTGTTTAGTCCAAAGACTTAAGTGCGCACGATATTAAAGTGTCTACGACGCTCATGATAATTTGTTTTTACATAAAAATATTATTTTAGCCGGTTGGATCGATCTCATCTGCGAAGACAAAGAGAGTCATCATCATACGAGATTTTTCGTCCCGGATTCACCCGTTTGTCATTTCCGTATCATGCGTCTATACAGGAAGCGGAATATGTGTCGGAAGCTGTTCGACTTGTAGCAATACACGGCTGGAAACTGCTTCCGCTGTACACCTTCAATCCTGAAACAGGAGAGTTTCATCATCACTTGAATCACGTAAGTTCTTTCGTGTTCAGTGAAAGAATTCTCCTTTGCATATTGAAGTTTAAGTGGTAACATGTTACAGTAATTTCCATGTTCTCGTATCTCTCTCCACTTCAGATTAATCAACACCGCAAGTGGTTGAGCTGGGCTTCTTTTGACACGGACGGAATACGTTGCAAGGAGAGAACGCGAAACAACAGTGAAGACTATCCTTCATACAAAGAGTGCATTGAGCAAGCTGGAAATATCTTTTCTAACGCACGGAATGTAAGACTAATAAGTTAAAATAGAGCTTTGTTTAGGTCGTAGATTAACTTATGGTTATCGAAATGTGTTAATGTCGTTAACTTAACTCGTCGTGAATGAATCCCTTGTAATTTACGTCTAATTTATCCAATTCCAGCTCTGCAAAAGGCGTACACTGTCAGATCAAACGCTTCTATTTGACAAAGCTTATCACCATCTCAAGTGGTTCCTCTTGCCATCTGAAAGTTTGAATTTGCTCGAACCAGACAGCCCCACTGAAGTTATGAAGAGTCAAAAGCCCTTTCAAGTGAAAGTGTATGAGCCCACGAGATATTTGAAAGCGAATTCCGTGGACAACACGTCGACAGTTCCGCATCAAATGAGTCAGTCGGCATGGTCCTTGATGGATGATGGAAAGAAGATGAAACGACGGTCAGGACTGTCATCGCGTAGCTGCGATGCCTACAGCTCCAGCAACGAGAGTGACAATGAACTGCGTATTCCTGGAGCCACTGTCACTGGGCCTTCTATTTGCTTCTCGGGCAGTGGAGCTGTGTATGCAGAAATGAGGGATTTACAAAACAATCGTTCTAAACCACCACCACAAGATATGGCGAGAATCTCGGATTCTGGGGACAGAGCCTACTATGCATCTCGGGAGTCTGAGTCCCCTGCCTCCACTGTTCTTCTGTCCGACTCATCGGCCAACTGCGTTTCACCTCCGTTGAGCGAATTTCAAATTGTTCCAGGTTTTGTCCCACAACAGAATCCAGCAGAACCAATCGCCAATTCTCCAGTGGTCTCTCCAAACAATGACGTTTTTCTACCGCTCGATGGTTCAAATACCTTCGTTGAAAATACCACTTTGCCAAATCAAAACAGTTCTGGTGTGTACTATGACAGCGTAATAAATCAGGGTCAACAACAGCCACAGAGTATTCCTAGTTCAACTGTGGACAATCCTCAGAACCTGGCAGCTGTGTACTACAATGCCTACCCTTCAACTCCAACGGAAGCTATCAATTTCGGAATGAATAATTTAAACCTCAACGTGGAGATGGACCGGACGAATCTAGCATCGAGTCCAACATTTGGCTACTACGAAAGTCCAAACATTGTCACGAACCAAATGCAGGGATTTGATGCCAACAACGTTTCGTACAACATCACGCAGTCGCCTCCGAACCAGAACCAGTATGATCAGAATGTGCAGCGAGATGTTCAAGAACAGTTCAATCAATGGGTTCACTATGGATCACCAGATCAAATGAGCTCTTCGCCTGGACCACTCTCACAGATGAACTACTTTAGTCAGTCTCAGTCTCAATCTCAACCTAATCCTCAATATCAGCAATTAAATGGATTTGCACAAACGCCTGCACAACAGATTCCTCGTTCTCCCTCTGGTCAATTCATTAGCAGCCATTCACTTGACTCACCCAACTCTCCCATATCTAACGAAGAACTGGTCAACATTGCCATGCGTCGGGTGACGACGGAAATTGCAAATGAACTCAAGTCTGAAATTCGCGGAGTTATAACTCAAGTTGAGCAAGGAATGGGAAAGGAAGGTACACGTGAGAGAGCCAACAGTTTCAATGCACGACCAGAGAATAAACGTTTGAAATTGGAAAAATTCAAAGTTCGATCCCGAACTCTGAGTGGACAAACCTTGAACTACATGAGGTCGGAGTCGGTTCCTCCTGCAGGAGCAAATCTGGAGGAGAAACACATCAATAAGGCAGCTTCCGTTTCTGGAACCGGAGCCTGTTCGCTCGCCTCCACAGATCCCAGCAAGAATAAGAAGGCTAAGAAAAACAAGTACGGCGGAATGGGATGGAACTGTCCACCGAAAAACATCGTGAAACCGACTCTACAGGTCCGTAATTTCTGATTTCCACTTTTTTCCCGTAATCATATTCACTACCACTTTTTTCATGTTTCTATTCAAATTGTAAATTGTAATTTTTGCTAAACTAGGCCCTCCGTGAGTTCGAAATGATCAAGAATGGAGACAAGGTTTTGGTGTGTCTGAGCGGCGGAAAGGATTCACTCTCACTTTTGCATACGATGAAACAAGTGCAGTTTGTTCTTGCCAAGGAAGGAATAGAATTTACATTCGGCGCTGTCACTGTGGATCCAGGGAGTGAGGCCTACAATCCACGACCGCTCATCCCATATTTACTCGCCTTGGGCGTCCCGTACTTCTTCGAAGAACAAGGAATTATGTCAACTGCCATTGAGCTGGGACCTTCCTGCGTCTCTTCCATTTGCAGGTAATACAGCTGACACTACGTAATCTCCACTAACGAGTTACTGTATATCAGTGTATCTGTCGGGCTACATTTTTGTCAACACGCTTGCCAGTGACCTGAATGACCAATGTGACAACAGAATAATAATCCTACGTAATACAAAATATACATATGGTGCCAGGTGTACCTACAATTATACTGCTGTAATTACTATATTTATATGTGAAGCCATGTGAAGGCAATTTTTTTAATAGGTGCTTTGAAATAAATATTTTTGGCGAGTTCAATTCAATACATGTCAGTGATATGTACTGATTCAGGGGCCAACTAGTAAGCTAAATCAAACAGCGAGTGTACAATCTCTTATATGCTACTTGGTTTCAGTTTCTGCAGTCGTCTCAAACGCGGTCGAATTTATGAAACCGCTCGTCAAAACGGATACAACGTTCTTGCATTTGGACAGCACTTGGATGATTTGGCAGAAAGTTTCTTCATGTCTGTTTTTCATAATGGCCTCCTGCGAACAATGAAAGCTGCTTACACTGTCAAGTGAGTCAACAATAGGCATGGAATCATTTTGTGATACATTTGAAGATTTCGAGACCAAATAAATTATTTTTATATTTACAGAGAGGGTGATCTACGTGTGATTCGTCCATTTATCAACGTCCGTGAAAAATCACTTCGAGATTTCGCGGAGTCTGAAGGGCTTCCAATCATTCCTGAAAACTGTCCAGCCTGTTTTGATGCACCGACTGAGAGACACCGAGTTAAGCAGCTTCTTGCTCAACAGGAGATTCTATTCCCAAAACTCTATTTGAGCCTTCGTTCCGCAATGCACCCCCTGATGGCCATTAGCAAAACTGGTATGGAGAGTAGTGCCAGCAGTCGGCAGAAGAAGCAACGTGGTGGTTTACAGAAAGTAAAATTCGTCAATTCAGATAGTGAGAGCGGCGGTGAAGCATAAGGGCGGTCCTGAACTTGTCGGTTTTAAAAGTCCTGAATTCTAGCGCCTGCCCCCGTTTATTGATCTATTTACATAGTACTAGACATTATTATTTGCAATCTGTGTACTTATGTGAGACCCTTAATGGAAATTGTAGAGCTAGATTCCTTGTGTGGCTGCGGTAGAATACTTCCACTATTAATCTTAAACTATTCTTGTTACTTTACCCTGAAATAGTGTGTTGTTTCAGAGTTTCAATTTTTTGACCAAAACATCGAGGTCCACCTCAGGACTGGGTTTTAATGATTGACCCTTTTGTTGACTAGAATTTTATAAAAGGTGCCACATAAATTATTGACTATAATTACGAATTTTATTCATTTTTGTATTGGAAAGACTATTCGTCACAGAGAGTGTTTGTATCATCTTAGGAGAATATCGTTCCATATTCGAGTGTCCTTCGTTCAGTACTTGCTTGGAAGATATGAATGCAACATGTAACGTCATCAGCTACCTTGGTGTAGGTAGTGCACTACTTGATAGCTGTCAAATTAGGTTAGAACTGTAGTAACATCTGTCGTACTCTGATCAATGGCCTTGCTTGCAATGAAGTTAACTGATCTGAGATTGTTTGTGGTTATTGTTGACAATCAACCTTGAACTTACGCCTCCTTGATTCACATGTACTCATAGAACATGAACACAATGGCAGATAATTAGTGTAACCAGGTTGTCCTGTGAACTAGGAACTAGTACTATACATATATGTGCTATTTTCGAAATTATAGAATACTTGTAGTTGCTATAGCAATTTGAGCTTCATAAACTAGCGAGTCAAAGTACTCTAGTAGTGAAATCTGCTCCATGTGAACCAGGGTGCGTTCTAGTGTTTGGATTTGTGATGCTACTGTGCATTGTTTTTAGGATGTTGTTTTAAAACTTTATTCTTCATACTCTCTACATTGACAGAGAATAACGCTTGCTTCATTTGACCTTCCTGAAATAAAGACACTGATATTGTAGGTAAGAAATAAGTGCCAACAACTGCCACAATGTTGTGTCTGCTCATTCGTCCCTTTGTATTTTCATTCAAGGCCTGACTTTGAACTGTATCAAAAAAGTAGACTGACTACAATAATATGAACGAATGATGGCATTAATGCACAAAAATATTTATATATTCGAAATGTTACCTTGCTTCTATCGGGAAATTACAAGATATTGTATATACGGAATTTTATTATATATCAGACTGTTCCAGACTTCCAGAGATGCTTTTCACAGACTATCTGTACTACGTAGTATAATGTATAATAAAAATAATATAGAATAGTTTATTCATGTATGTGGGTGGGTGTGACTTGACTACTCGTATTTTGATCATGTGTCATGTGGACCAGCTAAATAAACACGTTCTGAAAATAACCGCAGTAGCATGTGTGGAACTCGGCTCTTTTTATTCTACGCCGTGCAATTCAATACAATTCACAATGTTTTGCTTAATAATTGTGAATCGAACAGTATCCACATTCTAACAGATTTCGAGTCTGCTAACTTAAATACAAATTACAATAATAATTTACTAAGTATAACTAATTTAAAGCCTGAAAAAATGAATAGGAAATATAAATGGCTTAATGCAAAATAAATATTCCAAGGAATTTCATGAACGAGTGTCTTTGTAGCAGCTTGGAGATTTATCGGATGGAGATGGAAGAAACCGTTTCACTCCGTTCGACTATTTCTTGATTTTCAAGTGAAAGTTGCTTAAGCAGCGGCTGGAAAACGAAAGAATATAATTAGTTTCAAAATCGTCTTTATTCACGTCTCCACAAAGGAAGATGTTAGTGAATATTTTCGAAACTGAATTTATATATTTTAAAGTTGGTTATTGTAATTACCTTTTCCACCACAACACCCGCCAGTAGTGGGAGCGGCCTGAGCAGGTGCACAAGCACAAGTTCCTCCATTTTCGGTACACTTGCAGCCACCACCGCATTTGCAAACTCTGCAGCTGCAGATGCAAGTTGCTCCACCAGCAGCACAGTTGCAGCCATTTCCGCAGTTGCAGGATCCCTCAGCAGTGCATTTACAGGATCCTGGAGCACAAACGCAGTTTCCGCCCTGTTTACAGCTGCAGGTCGTGCATCCAGTTCCAGTCGAGCAGACACAAGCATTTCCTGCTGCGCACTTGCAGTCTCCACCACACCTGCAGCCAGTCTGGCCAGCAGTGCACTTCGCATCTCCGCAAGCTGAAGCTGAAAACAACAAAGATATAATTTGGATTATGATTTATGTAAACTGATTTCCAAATAGTTGAAGAAGACGCTAAAAGTATTAAAACCACTATTGATGATGATTTGAGAAACAGAATATTAAAGATTTAGCTTACACATGATCTCTGTTTTAGAAGAAATGTGTTATTGTTGTAAAGACTGAACGAAGTCTGATTGTTGGGAATGACGGAATTAAACTGTGACAACGGAGTAAATGAGTAGACTTTAGGGAAATAATGTCGTCTTAATAGAATCAAACTTATTGTTTCCAAGTACCTCTTCAATTTTGAAGTGATTCCCTTTGAAAAGACGTTTCGGGTATATAAGGGAAAAGAGGCTTGGTTCGTGCCGTGTGCAAAAGTCAAGGGCCGTGTGCACAAAGATAGTTTCAGTTCCGCGCCACGTCGTTTCAATTTTTGCACACGGCACGAAATCCACAAAAACAGTAGTGCCGTGTGCAAGCAGAAAGAGGCTTCCCTTTATTATTATCATTATCATATCTGTCTGTGTGCTTTGCCTCTTGTCTCGTTCATTCCGGCTCATCCATACAAACAAACCGGCATGCAATGTGTAGTGATTTCAATTGGGGTTTTATGTATCTTATGCACATGAAGTAACTAAAAACTATGATTCAATATGATCATTGATCATTGTAACAAACGAAGTAATTCTTAGATCCATGCATAAATTCAAGTTCATTGGAAAGGGTACCATGAATCATTATTTAAATACACATAGACTTTGAATGTCATTGGTCATTGCTCATTTCCTAATACAGGCGTCATCGGAAACTTTTCCGTCAATTGAGGAAAATTTCGCATGTCGCATGTACGAGAAGACTACTAAAATGGTTTCAAATTCAAACATGCACTAGAATACCTACCAAAAATTGCATTGCGAATGCAAAATGCAAAATTGCATACGATATAACAAGTAAACTTTTCTACATTTGAATTTCAGAAAAGTAGACACCTGGTATGTATAAATCAGCATCATAAACATTATCATACTAAAATCAAACCACGAAAAATTTTAACTTCTGAAATACGATGTTGTCAAGCTCTAAATAAATACGTGGGGGAAAATTGAATAGAAAACTCATACAATAAAAATGTGCCTTCACAAAGCGCCAAAATATGCAGGAATGGTGTAAAAATCTGTTCAAAATTTCAAAATATGCGTCAACATTACAAAAATATCAAAATGTGCGCCAAACCTATAAAAATATAAAAATATGTATAAGTACACATATACATAGTATTTGGTTGATTTGATATTTCAAATTGCAATATGAAACTTTCGGTGAAATTTCAGAATCGTAGATGTCATTTAAAAAATCTACATTCCCCCAAACATTCCCCCAAAAAAATGTTTTACATAAGGTACCTTCCTTCAGTCGTCGGTCATCACCTGTATTGACTTCTATGTACATACATACATATTTGCTTTAAAATTGACTGACCTGTAGTATTGACTAACTTGCAGTGTTGTGTAGTAACCTGTAACCTGTTGTATTTACCTGTAGTATTGACCTGTAGTATTGACTAACTTGTAGTAACTAGTAACTAGTACTGTAACCTGTAGTATTGACTTGTAGTATTGACCTGTAGTATTGACTTGCATAACTTAACAATTAGCATCATCTACTAGCCTTGTTCACTATTTGTAAGTAGAAACCAAATAAGTAGATATACAATATTAGCACAAATACATCCAATAAATTATACGTATGAATGTCCAGAAATCCTCGTGCACTGGATTCCATAATAAAATTGAGCAAATAAATACTCCCATAATAAGTTGTCTACCAGATTATAATACATTGGTACATATCTCATATCAATTGATGAAACGAAGAATGGCCTAGTCTGTCTGCCAGCATTATTTCTAAATGGTTTGGCCTCGAAATTGATTGAATTGAGTAGAGTACGGATGAGATTATTGTAAAAGCAGAAGCAGAATCAGAGCCGAGCTGGAATAACCAAACTGCAAATATATCGACCGACTTTTCAACTTTTCAACAAACAACATTTGTTTGTATTATAGATTTAATCCAGTCATCATAAGCCCATTAATAGCATTAAAACACGGAGGAATCACTGCAACTGGGAACCTTAAACTTAACTGAAGTGTATTTCAGGTCTAATTGTGTAAGGCAATTAATCTAATTTGGCAATTCAGGGCCTTGGAAATCCGCGGAACGAGGAAGTATTACATAGCAATTTGTGGTTTCGGTGGATTATGGATTATCTTGCCATATCAACTCCTATGAACGCTTTCCCTAATCAATCGTTACCGGAAGGCCACAATATTAACTTGTTTTATTGGCAATGCTCTCACACCTCTGCTGTGTAGTAAATATAATTGCTGTATATATATTTGTTGTAAGTACTGAATATAACCTAACCTAACCTAAGATTACATACAAACAACTGGATTCACGGAGTTTCATGAACATTTTATTATTAGGCGTCCAAAACTCCAAAAGTATATTCCAATATAATGTGGAATTCTGTCCACAATTGTTCGCAATAGCCTCCTCGATTTTGATTGACAAAGAATTTACTTACGAACGAAACGAAACGATGGAGGAGCCAAAAACCTACTTAAAAATTGACGAAAAAACCTACGCTACAATTGATCAATTTCGTCAAGTATAAGGACCCTCTATTGCTAAATTTTACAGTTAAGTTATACATATTTTAAATCTGACAAAGGAAGTGCATTTTAAAGTGTTTACTCGCCATTTTCCACTTCCATCTTATTTGAGAGTAACAATATTTAGACAACTTGATCTGCAATCTGCAATTGGCCCACTTGAGGCCTCAGCAGTGATTATCAATCACCTTCCTCCTGGACATACATATATGCAAGTTGAAGCTCATTTCAGCCGTCAGTGGCGTACATTTCAATCTATCAAGCAGATCTATTTCACATTCCCAATTTCTTATTGAGGAATTGCATTTTTACATTTGGAAAATTCGAATCTTGAATTTTCAATTCCAAACAAATTTTGGCATATTTACCAAATGGTTAATAATCAATCATGCTTCACGGTCATTCATTTTTAAAAATATTTCGGCATTGTCCCATCATTGCAATACAAATATGGAGCTCGATTTGACACATGAATGTAGATTTGGGAACAGTACGTCAATTTGGAAATATTCAACAACAGAGGTAACAATTGGCGATGGACACACGTTTGCTATGAATAAACTCTGATTCTTTCGAGAATTCGCAGGTCGGAAAATTTGTCTAGTTTTGAAACCCTCAGATATAGTAAGTACCTAGTGTTGTAGAAAAAAGTTTTGCGCCGACGCGACGGGGGCATCCGGTTACACTTTTCCAAATTACGGAACAACTTTTGATTAATGAAAAAAAAATTAAGTAAGTATGGCTTAGATTTACGTAAAATTAAGATACTCAATTTTACTGGGTATAAGAATCTTTATAATTATAAATTTGCCCACCCAAATAAACACAAACCCATTTCCTTCGGCTTAGTTTGCGTGCGAATATAACACGGTAGAAGATGAATTTCAATTTAATGCACAGCCAAATAAATGAGGTTGCAATTTATGAATCCAATATCCAACTAGTATACGATTTTTGTCAAAACTCGACAAACTCTTGCTAACTGGATTAAGAATTTAATCGAATTAAATTGTAAATATCGTCATTATTTAGAAAGAGGAAAACATTTATAGGACCATAAAAAACTACTCACAAAGATAGTTTTTTTAACTGTAAATTTTCAAGTTTTTTAAAGCCAGGAGGGAGGGCCGGGACCGGGATCACTCTCAAACGGCTACCACCTACATATCAAAACGGCATATGTCAAAACCGTTGTTAACATCCGGTTCGTGTCAAAACACTTTGCATCGAAGCGGCGTATTTCAAAACTGAAACGCCTCCAAAAAAGTTTCCCAAGTTGTGTGTGTCGTAGACAATTGCATCATAGACTATAGACTGATTCTAAAGTTACGCTGAGATTGTTTTATCAATATATTTTAAATTATTAGTATCTTGTGAGGAAATATTTAAAACTATAAATATCGTGAATATTGCCGCATAAAATATCTGTGACAAGGGAAAGCAAGATAAATCATGTGCAGAACACTATGGCGGCGACTTGAATCTTGAATGACCATTGTTCTACATGTATGAGGTGAGTATGGCTGAACTTTCATGATTCATGATCAGAGTATAGATATTTACTTACGATAAACAGGCCAAAAACTTACGTAAAAATTGGCGAAAAACCCTAAAAAACTTACGTAAATATTGACTTACTTACATAAATATTGATCGAATTTCGTCCAATTTAAGTACTATATATTGCTATATTTTACAGTTAGTAAAGTTATGCGTAAAATCTGACAAATGAAATGGATTGAAAAGTATTTCGTGGTCATTTTCCGCGTCCATCTGAGCATGAAGCAATAATATTAGGCAAGTTGAAGCTTATTTCAGCTCCCGTTGAGGTAATATTTCAATCGTTCAAGTAGATTGATTTCATGTGCCAAATATCCTTTTGAAGAAGAAGCTGTGCACCCGGAAAATGGAAAATTATGGCGCATATTTCAGAACTTACCGAACTAGAGTTCGATACTTGATAGTTGCCTTGAATAATTTGGTCCGTATTGAATTTTACAGACTTCTAACTTGGGATTTCATTTAAATATAGTAGTAGGTTGTGACTCTGCTGGAAATTTGCGCTCCAAAAATGTCCCAGCAGCCTATTGCTTCGTCACTCCCTCATCGATCATCTCAGTTGGAACTTTTACGATTCGTACAGTCTATAACTTAAGTAATGTCATAGGAATTCGCAATTTTTATAAAAATGTAAGTCTTGCGCAAATAC
>JAQFYU010001555.1:0-14411 GCA_034694905.1 Ceratophysella granulata
TTTCTTGTTTATTTCACGGATGCCTCCCTCTAGAGAAGAGTAAGCGGAGCTTACTTGCCGTATTTCGTACTCTAAGGTACTTTCTATGTTATTTGTATGGAAATTATTACAGGGTGAATCCAATTAATAACAATAATTCAATGTACTTACGTACCAATAAATGAGGGACACGTGTCAACTATTTTTAACTAGGGTTATAGATTTTATACGTTTTATTCGATTGTTTCAAGCGCCTTTCAATTTAAAATATAATCGACAACTTTTGATATCAAGTTGATATTTTTCATCGGCTTTACAAATTCAATCTATTTATTCATAATTTAGAAAATCAATAATTTCTGATCTTAAATTACAATTTGAATTGAGTGTGTAAAGTCTTAGCTGTTAACCTTTCGATAAATTGACCCACTTCCCAGTCTTGCTATTTGTTAGCCACTAGCAACTCAATTAATTATTGACCTAAAAAAAATTCACGCATGTGTACGCAGCGCAAAACACTTAATAAAACCAGACATTTAATACGAATACAAAAGGAGCTGCACTACAGAACCAAATTCAACCCAAAGAATAAAACTACGAGTGGAAAACTTTTTTGTTTACCAGAACAATAATTTACATTACAAGTAATCTATGTAGAGTAGTAGTCATTCCATCTCGGAGTACAATTTCGGAAAACATGGGTTCAAATGATGTAAGAGGGACTGAAATACTTATAGAAATCAGAAGAGGATGCTGTGTGCTGTTCCTGTGTTGTTTGTTCAACAATCGATCTTTAGAGGAGGCGGATTTTTAATTCGGTTGGTTGTTTCTGTTGATCCCATTAGCAGGTTGAAGAGATCATCCGCGTAATCCCTTGGCACCTTCATAAAGTCCTGAACCGCATTCCTGTTCCTGAAGGCAAATTAAAGAAAAAACACTAATGTATAGACAATATTGAAACTAATTCATCTCATCTGACTGGCTGGCTGGGGCTGGGACTGGACTATACTGGTTAGTAACTGGAGCTCATAAAAGGCATCACTCACTTGAACAAAGCTTGTTTCGCCGATTCGGCTACAACTTGAATGTCGTGGTTCCAGCTAAAGCAGTACATTTTCAGAACATTTTGGGCGGTTACCGTTTTACCCAGATAGTTTGTACAGACTGCTTTCAAGCTTTGGACCAAATAAAAATCCGCAAGCTTGTAAAGCTCAAACCGCACGTGTTCCATGTTTTCCACTTTGGAAGTATAACAGTAGCGCAGCATTTCACGAAATGAATTGGTTATAAAATCCTGAATTTCGACACATCTGTCCTTACTTTCCTTCATTTCGTGCTCAATCATCTTAGCAAAAATGTATTGCACTCCACGAGTTCCAATTCTGGAAATGTGACCAGTGTGAGTTGCCAGATCTTATTATTCAATAGTAATCAAGTGAACGATTAAATGTATGGGGTGGAAGCAGGTAACGGTGGCGAAATCTTTATTGGCGAAACTCAAATTTACTGTAGTGGCGAATAAAAAATGACTAAAAATGACCTTAATTTTTTCCATATTTCGCCACTTAAGTAAATCATATTTATGTTATGTCCAGGAAAAAAACATAAATTCTTGTTTTTCGCCACTTATGTAAATGTGGTAAAGGTAAATTTTCCCATCTTGTCAAGCAAAGATAAGATAGGTGATACCTGAGTATAAACTGGCTAGAAAGCATCCTGAGCTTCCTGCATCGGTAATATTGAATATGGCTTTGGAAGGCGTTCCTAAAAGTGTTCAGGTAGAATTAGATATTGACATTAATTTACAAAACAAAATATATATATTGATCTATAATTATAATCTATATTTATATTGATTGATTACATATAAGGCTTTTGGCCTATTTGCCGCATGCTGACGCGATGAACACGATGATAAATTTGGCGCGTATGTATCATCTACACGATTCCCGGAATCCAAATTTTTGGCCGAGTTACAACTTCCGATTGCGTGCACCATGACCTGTTCTAAAGATCCGTTCTTGGCCCAGAATTATAGTATTCGCAACAGATGGATTACTGTGGATTACCCGGTTGACTCTGTATACCCTTACCTTGGCCCGCTAAATTGCTATACCAATATCTACACAAAAATTCGCAATAAAATTTCGCCACTCAGACCACCTTTTTCGCCAAAAAGAAATTCGCCACCGTTACCTGGAATCATACACCCACCCCTATTCGCTTGCGCGTAAATTATCTTGACGACCTATTCTTCTTTTTAAGCACTTACGAATTAATTTGTCCAGTCCAGACAGATGTGCATAATGGACACAAATCATTTCGTAAAAAATGAAAGACACGTTTCTCAATAATTCATGAAACCGTGCACTGCAATTGTTTAGTGGCATGTGGCATGGCCTAAGGTATACCCAGCTTGTCTCACTTTGTTCATTTCTTCTTGGACTCAGTATTTTCTTGTGTGAGCAAGGTTGGGCTCTTGTGATTTGTGATGCTATTTATATGTTATGTGCATTTCTGTTTTAGTTTTGGAATTTTAAGTTCAAACATGCATGAGCCTTATTTAAGAGTTTACCCTCATGAATAAGGTCATATCCAGTGTATTTATTTTTTAGAAAAGGAATCCAGGTTGAATTTATTGTTAACATTTTATACATGAATAATGTAGTTAGCTCCGTCCTTAGAGGTTTAAGCTTTCTGGTTGAAACCACGTTTATGCACATGCAGTCGTTTACACTTTTTTAAGCACCTAAAATTCTATTGGTCCTAAAACGTCAATCCAAAGCCCAACCTTGCCTATTTGAAAAATAAGATGCAATACTATTGTGACAGAACTGTGAAAATCGAAATTGAATGATTATAGTTATTTATATTATTCACTGAAGACACGCGAAGACCAAACTTTATTTAGAATTATTTAAGCCGTATTAAATATGTCGCACTCTCCTGCAGTTGTGCATTTGAGTATAATAGAATTATGCAGAAAAGTGTAATGGAGCTCAAGCGTTCCAACGTTGCACATCATTCATAATTTCTTAGCCTGAAACACACATTGAGCTAAATAAAAGGACTCGTCCGTCGTGCGTAGCGTGACGGTCCTCATTTCCATTACAATACTAATATATTTGCTAATATTTTTTTTTCTAGCTAACAATACGACTCGACTCTTCAGCTAAATTGACTTGACACTCGTCTCAGACTTTGAATCCCAGAAGACTAATCAACAGGGACGGACAGTCTGTCTCTCTTCGACTCGCTCAACTTCAGCATGACATTTTAGGTTTAGGAGTTTGATGTCTGATTATGAAAATTATGATTACAATTTAGCAATTATCAGCCTAATGGAATTGTTGGAGTTGGTAGGGTTATTTCCGTTGTTACATCTCGGAATCGTTATGAGAATTTGCAGAATGGTTCCGTGTTAAGATGATGGATTAGTATTTGGCACCTGGCTTGGCAAAGCTAATTTTAGATCTGTGAATTATTAAGAATTGAAACATTCTGACTACCAAGTTTTCACTTCTACTTTCACTTGTGGTAGTGGTAAACTACGACACGTAATTAGATTATAATATTTTGATGCTTATAAAAACCAAACAAAGATGATACAAATATTTTGCTAATTTGATATACCACTTTTTATGTTTAACAATTCGGTAAAAGGGTTTTTGGGAATCGAGTTTTTGTCATTGCGACCTTTTACCATACCACGTGAGGCATTTTTAATCCAGAAAGCAAAATGCGAGCTACTAAAATATTGGCTAATTAATTATTATTAGTACAAACGACTACATTGCACAACTATTGATGTAATTTTCTAGGCAAATTGAATTTTTCAAATTCTTCGGAATTACTGTCGACGTTACTTACATTTACATTACATGGTTAAATCCAGTGAAATACACGCTAGTCTGTTCATGGCTGTTAGCGTATGTGTTCAGTTCATTCATATTCATTGAGCTTCGCATTTTGTTTGTATCGACGTGAAATGTGCGGTTAACCTGGGTTAGACCATCGAAAAGTTGGCGGCTTGTTTAATTCAGATTTTGTTCTACAGAATCTCACTTTAAAAAGCTCAACGTGAAGCTGTGAAGCTAATCCGCGGGATGTCGTATTGTATTCACAATTTAGTACAAGGTGCTTTCTCATCTCCCATCGTCAATTATTCGCTATAAATTGGTGGGCTCACACCGGCGGCGGTCCTTCTCGTGGTGCTTGTTTCACCGTAAATTCCACCTAAAAGCAATGCATTTTTATGCATTGACACATTGTATTATTTAGTGCGCTTGTGTGTGCATGCGAATATTTGGGTAGCTTTTTCGGAACAGACGAATTGAATAACGGCATGTTGTGTTGGAATGAACGATGTACAATTTTTTTACACATACCTCAGCCACAAACTAACGCAAAATTGAAGTTAGAATAAGAAAAGATTCTTTCGACCATAATTCGGTAGGTGCAATATGTCGCGGAGAATTGTCTTAGAAAACACTCGTCGGTGATATTCTCTAAAATCTTTGAAGTTCCTTTCAATTTCAATTTTAACTGCTTGAGATAGAGAAGCACTTAGAAATTGTAGGTCAAGTTTTGGTAGAGACAGGACGTCGCCTCGTCTCGTCAGACGATACTTATTTTGGGTTTTATGACAATTGGACAGTGAGTCAGTGATTTCTCATACTATTTGGTTTGAGAAAGTGGGTAATAATGAGTTGTACTTGTGGGCTTGTTGATTGTCTTATTAGTTGATTTTTTTGGCCGAAGTCCGTAATCAAATGTCCTGATCTCGTAATCTCTTTAATTTTCCTTCTCGTTGAGTTTTGTAAGGTAGAAGCACAAGTGGCTTTGGATGAAGGACGAATAATGGTAAGGAAAAATCAAACCACAGAGACACACGATGAATGAGTCGAAGACCGCGTGTTGAGCATTATTTCAGACTAAATAATGAATCACTCTCTCTCTCGTTGGTAATTAACATAAATCTGTCAATTCTTAAAATTCTAATTCGCAGGAATGTTTGTTATTTATGCTTATGCTTAACTTCTAAACTCGAGTAAATTAAACGCGGTTTGGTTATATTTAATTTACATAAGCTTTACGCCGTAAAAAATTGTGCGCTTGCTTAAATCTAGTGGTTTTATTTAAAAAACAGGTGGGATTTTTTACCAATGTAAAAATTTCTAAAAAATATAAAAATTTGTGCAACAATCTAAGTTTTAAAAAACAAAAACAATTTTAATTGAATTTTTTAAATACTTTTCTACTAAAATATTACACCTTAATCTTCGAACTTTAAAAGTTATCAAGGTAAACCCAGGAATCTGACTCAACGATGTGCTAACATAAGTCGCTGTTAAAAATTTACGGCTTGGAAGAAAATGCTGCATTTCAAAATGCCTTTTCTCTATTTTCGCTGATCATCCCTGCAAATATGCATTGATCTCACATCTCTCATCATCGCTCAACGAAAATGAAAATTCGCGAATCAATGAACAGAAAGCAGCATCCAAATCAATGAAAAGCTGCACATGAAAAGTGACCTGGCCTGGCCCATCCGTACTCTAAGATTTGCAAACTGCAGCTGACGTTTGGCATATCATAAATCGTCAAAAAGGTACATAATTTCAGGTTACTTCCCTTCATAGCGCTCGTTCCGTCAATGTCAACGCAATATACTAACCATGTTGAGCTGAGCGAACGAGTTTCATTTCATTATTGCCATACGTGAACACAACACGACAGATGCACAAGGCGGAACAAGCTGTCCCAATCATGAACTGGACTGTGGACGACGTTAGTAAATTAAATATAGGACAGATTGGACATTAGACATTATCTGCAGAAGGAATGCTGATTCCGTTGATTGTTCTCGTATTACCTTACCTGTGAAGTTCAAGATCAAGTGACATGGCAGACACGTTGTCAAGAAAACTCGCAAAATCAAAAGTGAAATTAACTTAATTGGTTGAAGGCTCAACACAAATCAGGTTATCCGACGCTCAGCAATCACAAATGAAATTATACCGGTCTCGGTCGGGCATTCTTGCAGAAAGTGAATCTTCCCTTCCTGAATTAATTTATGCATAGAAAAGTAAATACAGAATAGTTCAAAGCGAGTTGGTCACCAAATAAGCCATTGCATTTGCATTATGCATTATTTTATTGTAATGTAATGCAACGAATTCAACACTTGGCCTCAATGTGCGTAATGCGTAAGCATAAGCACCTACATATGCATCTAGATTAAAGTTGATCTGATCTTGGCTGTTTTTTGGCAAAAAGTCAGCATTTTGTTACGTACAAACATAGCGCCTCTATCCTATGTATATCCAATACCTGTAAATGGAAAGCGAAAGCGAGATCAAAAGATGCTTTATGTTTATCCTTGTGCAGAAATACATGTTATAAATAAGCAAAAATGCTCGCAATTCGCAATCCCAAATCCCAAACAATTCAAGATGTAAAGAAATGAGGTTAAATAAGTGGAAGTCAAACTGACGAGTGAAATGACCGTTTCGTTTACGTAACTCAACCCGTGCAATACTCAAAACTCAAATCTCAAAGTAAGTCAGACCAGACAGACCACAGAAGAGGGATTTCAACTCTGAGCAATGAACAACACGTGGATTATTGTGTTCGTCTCGCAATTACTCTAATTCATAGAAATGCAAAAGTTTACCAGTTTCCCTGCTTACTGTTAATCTTTGTAATGTAATCCGCTATTCAATGAGTTTTTGCTTCTTTTTCCGCTTTTTTGTGTGATTCTGAGGCGGTTTGACCTGGGTGTCAAATTATTTCATTTTACGTTGCTAAATAATCAAATAATTGCCTTACCCAAAATGAATTAACTCTGTACCGCAAGGCAAAGGGCTATCACAGTATCACACGTACAAGTATCCGTTGTATTTAATAACGAATTTGACAATTTTTGTGTTACGAATCCATTAGAGTCCAGATTAAAATCTTCTGTGTGTGTTTTTCGATATGTGCAAGAATGCGTCGCGTCGAAATTTTTAGATGCATTATGAAATAAATCACCTCAATTTCAATCAACTAGTTTTTTCTCTACAAATCTACAAAAACTCTACAAAAACTTAGCTTAAAATATTATGGTGAATCAAGATTCGCCAAATTATTCATGCCATTAATTTACGCTTAATTTAATCATCTATAATTTATGAAATTGGCAAAAATTTGTAAGCTGTTGCAAAAAAACAGGATAAATTAAATCAGGGACAAGCCGAATGGTACTAATTCACTTCAAAAATCTATTTTTTTAAAAAGCTTTTTAAAAAAAAACGAATTTGAAATGACATAAATATAATTAGTGCAGAAACCTGCGTACCAAACCACTGGACAATTTGGTCTATTTTACCTTAACTTTCTATTTCCTAAATATTTTTTGTATGGAACTTATGAGTTACATAATCCCTGCAATGCTCATCATGGTCCGCTAAAATTGTGTAACATATTGCAAAATGAGTTAGCCGCGGAATTTGCCCTTAACGAATAAAACCCTGACAACAAAATTACAGACTGTCAATTACAATTAGACGTATTTTAATTCGGTGGACAGTGAAAATGAGGCAATATGTGAAATTAAAATGCCAGGAGCTCAGGATTCCAATTTCCAATCCAATCGACAGTAGTCTGTCTGTTCTTAGAAAATGTTATAATTTTGGATGATCTGCTGAAACACTTAAGCCCATTCCTAATGCACTTTGCTTGAGCCGAGGTTTGACAGGAATAATTTTGATGTTGAAAAGAAGAGGAGTCTGTCTGTCGAGTGGCTTGGCTGTTGATTGCTTAATTACTTACTTCCGTATAACTAGACACGATTTCGAATGCCCTACATTAATCTATTATGTTTTCATGTTTCGGGTTCTGCTTTCAGAAATTGTGAATTGTGTGAGAATGATCCAATTTCTCTAAAAGTTTCATGAATGATGCTACATTACATAGTGCTCTTAGCATTCCATGCTAAATGCTTACACTAAGATCATCACAGAATCTCACTCTCTAAACTAAAAACGTCATGCTAAACAAGAAGAAGAGAAGGATGATGGTGGTAATGATAAATATGATGTTCAATTACAACTTTTGTAGGTGGATCTGTACGTGCTAAGTGCTAATTATATGGAGTAATCTTCTTAAATCATCTACAGACAAAGTTCTGCGAAATCTTAGGCACTTCGACGTCACGGATGAGATAGCCCAAGTACCTATTACCTATCCCACAAGAAGCTACGATCTGTCAACTCGAAATACGATAGCATTGATATAATACTTAGAAGATAGTATTGAAAATTAACGTCAAATCAGCATAGCAAAATCCGGGAATACAAAAAACAAAAACTGTACTTTAATAAAATCAGATTACGAGAATTAGTTGAGGTCAAAATGGGACAAAATTGGGTCAAAAACTCAATTATTTTTGGTCAGTTTAAACAAGCCTTTCAAAAAAATACATATTAAGTAACACAATAATCTCTAATTTCCAACATACTACTCCAAAAAACTAATTCAGAACTCAATTAACCAATGTATCAGACAAGAAAAGAATTCATTGAACAGGTGCTGGGTTGTTTCAAAGGTATCTGGCCTGGCCTCTTATGGCTTACCATTACCATATGGCAGCGTGGTCATTAACTTTTAAAACAACCCTGGTTTTGCTGCTATTCTTGCTAATTACTTTTGTAAATTAAATATTTGAAATTTAAAATGTTAGAATAGCCTAAACACCTTAACCTAGTAAAGATGCGTCAAGAAACCTTGGAAATATATTATAAGTGTTTTGCCCGCCTCAAAAAAACACGAATCTTTGTCAATATGGCCTTTCAGATCTGCTTTCTTGAATACGATGAACCCATCTAAAATATGATTTTTGCCCGATATTGTTTTTGCCGAGGTAGGATACGATGCATTGAAATACTTGTTTTTCAAGTTGAAAGAAGCAGTTTTTACCCAAAACCATATTTCGTACCTATTAACACACGATTTGCCCGATACTGCTTATGTGGTTTGCCGGCAGTAAATAATAGAATTTGTCAAAATATAAATTGGTCATATGCCATGCCATAACCAAGGGATGACCTGATCTTCCCCTTCGATTCGTTATGCTCTTCAACAATTACATCTTCCATTCATTTAGCGCATCTTTCCTTATGAAAAACTATGACACGGTGAAAATGATATAAGCCTTCTGTACTTGGCACATGTACAAGGAGCATACGTGACGAAAATTTTATTTTAGAAACAACAGTTCGTGTCTCGTAAACTTGATATAGTTCGAGATGGTTAGTGTAATTACTTAGCTTAATTTACGTGAAATACAGGTTTTCAACTACTACCGTATAACTACAGTATGACTAAATTCCTTATGATTTCTACGTGCTTGAGTCTCCTCGTGCTGGAGATGCCCCTTTGATTAAGTTCTAGAAAATTTCATCAATTGAGAAAATGATGAGATCATTTCCAGTGCATTGCACAGTCCTTCCTGATCAGGAAAAATGGTTTAAAATGTGACAAATTAGATTTTACTTCCTTGCAAAAATAATGCTGTAAAAATGCAGATTCTGAATCTTAACATACAAGGCTTTTAAACTTTGTTCGAACATAATTAGTCAGAGCAGCCAAGTGCAAATTTTGTAGAAAGTGAAGAATTCATAACAAATATCCGGACTTGATTTTTTAAATGCCTTTCTCTACAGAACATTAGTTTCGGCCAAACAACACATAATTAATTATAACCACAGATACAAACTAGAAACGGTTCCGCTGCAAAAAATCATGTGCCGTCGCAGTTTGTAAACATTCTGACGACCACATGCTCGCACAACGTATTGGCCACGCTTCCTGAACTTGGTCTGCTGGTCAGCAGTACAGTACATCATATGAGTTGCAAATAGATTTCTATGAGCTAATGGTTTATGGTTATTTTGTTGATTGAATCATATACAGATTACAGAATATAATTTGAGGAGAAAGATCTTACTACGTATTCTGTGCTACACATTTTATTACATCTGCATTTTTCATACGTTGCCGTTGCAGGCCAAGCCACATGATGGAATGCAGGAGCCGGAACTTGGTCACGCTTCCTAGCTCCAGTCAGTTTCACACAAAATACTGAAGACAATACAATAATATATTTCACTATTACATTGCATTATACAAAATCCGATGATAAAAGTATCACCATTGTCTTTCAAACTCAATCCTTTTTTTCTAAGTTTCTGTTCTGCTATTATTCTGTCCCAAGATTGAGCTTCCAATTATGTATTTTAATTTTAAAGTACAATAAAATGTGGTAGAATAAAATACTTGGATGTCATTATGCATTATGTTATGACAAAAGAGTGTAATTACCGAAAGCCTGTCATATTTGGCCGACGTACGGAAGGAGTTGATTCTTAAATTAACACATTCTTGCGACTTCCATGAGAATGCAAAATGTAATACTACCGCCGCATGTATTTGCTCAGCGGACGCCCATTTAGTGGTTTGGTTAACCATGTTTGACTTTTTAATCGGTAAGACGCCTTGCATAATATATTTCATGGCGTGTACTTTACAATAGGTGAAGAGATCATTAATTATAACTTAGAACTTAAGCTCTAGCTGATTCCACAGGGCTGCTCATGGCGAGTGGTTCTATTTTTACGCTTTTGTACACTAAATATTTAGAAGAGGAAGATGATGGTCCAAGCTTGGGATTTTAATATTTTTGATTGCATTTTTAATTGTTCCAGTTCCATTGAATTTTCGGATGGTACAGAATAGCTTAATATTTTATTCAAGTAAAATCGACGGCTTAGGTTAGGTTAACATAAAGCTATGGAAATATAATTCGAATGACAAACATTATCAAAAAATGTGGAGTTTGGAAGAAAAATTACAGTCTTGTTAATAAAATTCAATTTTTAAATGTTTCTACAATTTAGTATGTGTCGGGCTTATAAAGGTTAGGTTAGGTTCATCTAATAAGCTAAAAATCTAATCTAACCTAACCTAACATCTATAAGCAGGACATAAAAAATTGTGGAACATTCTTGATTGAATATTTTATTGAATTTTATTGACAATACGGAAAATACTGTAAATTATTTTCCTAATTCAAAATTTATAACTTTTTACAGTCTATGTTAGTGTGCGTAAAATTGTACGGCGCTTTAGCTTGCTTAATAATTTTTTCCAAAAATTGAACACAAAAGAATTGTACTTAGAATACAATTTTCCCCTTCCGCCACCAATTTCTCAAGTTACAAAAAAAAAACATGTCCTGTAAAAAGCTGAATAACGTAGATCACTTAAGATTGTCTCAAGCGTAAAAGTGTCAATATTGGGTCCTTCCTGTGAACATCATGACTTAGGTTAGTATTTTATTTTCTCTTACGACCAATGCAAAATTTATGACTTTTTTATCCCGTGAAGCTCAATACAAACATTCGTAATTGTATGACTTGAAATGCTTGAAGTAAAGATGAAATGCTACTTGGAAGGAAGGTGCCTGTGCCTCTTATGAAGCTATATCATTTGAGACACAATGGTCAGAGCCACCATTCTATTTGATATAGCGTGTTTGAGTGTCTAAGTGCGGATCGTAAAAGAAAGTGGAGCTCTTGTATTTGGTGATCTGCAGAAGGACCTGTCAGTTCAGTCAAGGAATTCTGCGAGACACGTCCCACTACTAAATTAAGCTCGTTCTGCATTCTGCACAGAAGTTTTTAACTTCATCTTGGTTACAAAATTTATTCAGTGTCATAATTTTTTTTGAAATACAAATGGAAGTCTATTAATCCTGGTGCTGTAACGAACACGAAACACGACGTGTAACCAAAATTATATTATTATACGAAATCAATTTTTCTGCCAATTTTTGTTTCACAATCTACAGATTAAAAAATTTAGGGTGAATATGTTGAGTTTTAAATGTGTGTAAGCACCGAGTGGCATCCTGATCCTGGGATCGAGAACTGGAAGCTGCGAATTTTCTGATGTTCAACTGAGATTGTCGGATTTCATTGAAATCAGCGTCGCGTTCTTGTTGACAAAAATGGTAATGGGTTTGCCGGTTAAAGATTTAATGAATTTAAATGCTTAATTAACTAAATTAGGTCCATTTTGACAAAAAGCGCGAAAAGAAGATTAAATCAAAAACGATTTTTTATTTATTTTGCTGTTGACTTTTCTAAATTTTGATAATTCGATTCTTATCTCGTAGTGCAGATTTTTAGGTGGAACACTGATTGAACTGAAACGGATACCAGAATTAATCACTATTAGCTATTAGAATTATTTGAGCAAATTCGAAGCAATAGAGCTGCATTTTATCTCAAAAATTTATAATCATCATAAAATAAACGTTGCTTGATTTGCAAACACAGATTAAGTTAATTTCAGACTCAAAATCTTGCAATTTTGGCACAGAGATTAACTGCGAGCTCCAAAATTTCCTAAGAACAAAAGAATAATTGCATACAATGTTAAGGCTAAGCCAGCATTTCATTTTGATTCGAAGACCGCCAGAACGAGTTCCTCATATTTGGAGAGGAATATACACATGCAGTCATATCAGATAATTATTGGAGCATTAACTTTAACTATGTATATGTGTTTGATATGTACATGGTTATACCGTTATAAGCGTTCAGATAAATTCCAAGAACTGTCAACAATTATTTAAACCAAATAGAAAATTGGCAACTCGCAAACTTGAAATGTACTCCAAATGCCCGTATATGATCTTCTCGTTATAGGCATGAGTCCTTGACCTATTAGGTGCAAAATATAGGAAACCTTGAGAATGTTTCATGTTTTTGTCAAAACAGGCGATAGTGAAAGTGACAGATGAGGATAAGAGCTGAAAAGAAGCCACCACCAGTTAGTTCTACTAACGCTCCGATCCTGTTTCTCTAGTTTTCATTAATTAACGTTGATTTAGATGTTTCGATTCTCTTGATTTGGGATTGGAATGATGTTCTGGCGATCTGTCAATATTTGCATTTAAATGTTTGGCTTCATTTACAGTTACGGAAGGTATCACGTATCAGTCTAGTCAAAATTAATGCAATTAATCCAGTGCCAACTTTTAGCATTGTGTATTGCAATTGCAAAATCCAAAATTGTCCAAAATTGGCAACGAGTAATGCAAACTCGTACTTTAACAAACTTAGGTGAACGTTGACTAATGAATGGCGGAGTCTCTGACAATCAAATTAAAAGCTTGATATTTCCTATTTCAGAACATTCCACGACGACCGGAGTTCTTCAAGCATATTTTTCTGGTCCTAGTCCTAATTTCAGCCCTATTTGACCTGACGAATGGTGGCACTTCTACAACAACATCAAACCCAATTACCAAAACCACAAAACCAACTAAACAGCTTCCAAAGGAACCAACCAAGCCGCCAACGTCGAAGAAACGACTAAACACAACAATTTCAATTTCATCAAGATCTTCAGACAGTGTCCAGCACGAAGGGTCAGCCGAAAGACTTAAACGACAATTGTATCGGGAACAAATCCCACATTACAGACCATTATCTGGGAACATTTACTCGGATCACCATGGTTTTCCCCATCCTGGTCGATGGTATCCAAATGCTCAACAGATTGTTCGTCCAAATTCCAGTTCGGGTCATCACTTCGAATCACCAAATGTGATTCTAAATGATGATGACTTTCGAAAGTACGGCTCAACGCTTCAACATATTGATGAAGATCGAATTCGTAAGAATCCTCAACCCATTCATCATGAATACCCAGTTCAAGTGAGTGAGGTCGTGAATTTCGGTGGACCCGACACAGGTCACGGATATGGAGTAGTGGAACAGCCCTATGTGCCTGTACATGATCATACTGTTCCAGAACAACCTTATACACAAGGTCATTCTGTTTCGGAGCAACCTTATGTGCAATACGGTCCTGCTCCAGTTCCAGTAAGTTATGGTCATGGTCATACTGTGACCCACTACCATCATCATATCCCAGTCCAAAATTCGAACCATTACTCCAAGGGGAACAAACCATTTCTGAGGCTCAAATTTCCCTTTTTCGGTGGTGGTCACAAAGGTCATCGGCATCATCAACGACCTAATCGTTTCAATCCTCCATTTATGAAAAACCATTGGTCACCTTCATCTCCGGGTCCGGGTCGGTATAATGGAGCTGGATCCAAACAATATCATCATGAAACTGCACATCGTGGTGCATACTCGTGGGAAGTGGGCTATTAGTGTTAATTAGTTGTAGTGAGCTGCTCATGGCGAGTTTACCAAAAAAAATGACTGTATACCTGATCAAATGTGGTGACTGTGCAGGGAGCTTGATCAGGCAGTAGTCCATAGAAACATTGGGATAGGGAGACGACACGGCCCATTGGAGTGAAAAAAGGGGGCTCGGTACCGCGTTGAGTTGCGCTCAGTGTACAATCA
>JAQFYU010001556.1:0-14408 GCA_034694905.1 Ceratophysella granulata
CTTCTCCTTCCCCTTCTCTTTCTTCTCCTTCCCCTTCTCTTTCTTCTCCTTCCCCTTCTCTTTCTTCTCCCTTCCTTTTCCTTCTCTCTTTTCCCCTTCTCTTTTTCCTTTTTTTCGCCCCTTTTTTCTTCTTTTCCTTCTTTTTCCCTCCCTTTTTTTTCTCTTCCTCTTCCTTTTTTTTAATTTTTTAATTTTTTTTTTTTTAAATTTTTTCCCCTTTTCCCCTTCCTTTTCTTCTCGTATTTTAAATACGATAATATGTCAGATTTTCCATGTATGGAAGGCACATTTGGGCGAAGGCACATTTGGGCGCAGACACACATGCAAAGCGTGCATTGTTAATACATAATACGAATAGTCCAAATTTCCTTGCACCCAAATGCGCCTGCGCCCAGATGACGGCGCCCACTTGTGACTTGACGTAGAATCACATGCAGCATACATTTGACATCATACATCAATCACTCAATCTTCTTACAAAGGAAAAATGCAATTGTTACCTGTTGTGTATTGACTACTTAGGTATACTTACTACATAAGCATGACATGCATGCGACATGTGACATGTGAATGTTTATACATTCTGCCATGAACTTAAATCATCATGAATTCATGAAACAGTTCCAAGCAGAAAGGCATTGTACGATAAAGTCTCATTAACAAGAGGAAAGGTATTGATGACTTGAACTGTGGTTGATCTTTCTCAGGTTGAGCAACCCTGAGGGAATATGTCAATTGGTGTTCCAATCAAAGTTTTGCACGAGGCGGAGGGTCACATCGTGACCCTGGAGACGACGACGGGCGAGACGTTCCGTGGGAAGCTCATTGAGGCAGAGGACAACATGAACTGTCAAATTGCAGAGTGTCGTGTGACCTACCGCGATGGAAGAACCAACGAGCTTGACCTCGTCTTCGTGCGTGGTTCCAAAATTCGGTTTCTCATCCTGCCGGACATGCTGAAGAACGCTCCCATGTTCAAGAAAGTGGGAGCAGCCAAGCGACTTGGTGAAGGGGCAAGGGGCAAGGTGGCCATGATGCGAGGAGCTAGTAAGTCACTCCGCACAATTACCAATGTAAAGAACTTAGTGGATAGCATATGCAAGGTCATTGGTCATCAGACCCTCCTGGACTCCAAATGGGATGTGCTTGGATGCATTGCGCAATGAGATGAGGATGTTTATGCAAATGTGTTTCTGGTGCAGGTCGAGGACGAGGTGGTCGTGGAGGCTCGCGCGGAGGCCGTGGCGGTGGGAGTTGGATGGGTCAAGGTCCACCCCCAGGTCGTGGTGGAGGTAGAGGTCAATAATTGATGCAGCTCGGACCAGTACTTGACCTCAACAACTTGTTTCTCTTTTTATACTTCTCATTTCCTACTTTGTAATTTAGACCTGAGTAAAAGGTTCTATTCAACTCTACTCATCCTCTTTTCTCCATCTCCATCCACTCTTCATCTCATTCATCAATCACTCAAACTTCCGCCAACAACTTCTAAATGTTAAGAATCTCATCTCTGAGATCTTAGATCTCAGCTCTTCAGGTGAAGTAAGTCCAGCGCTGCGAGTGTCCTCAATGTTCAGACGCCCGGTCCGGAGTACACAACTCCAGTAGCCAGGCGGAATTCAGCTCAGCGATCTCGTGGTGAGTGGGAATGGGAGATACGGACGTAAGGCAACAATCTGTCTTCTGCGTACAACTTACATACATAGCACGATGAGAGGTGACATGTGTTCTGAATTCCGGACCGGGCTCTGCTGTCACCTGACCTGAGCCAGGATTAGAGGGGAACTAGTGGATATTGGCTAAGTGTGAGGACTGAGTTTGTCAGTCAGTCTTGAGTGGACTCTTCTGCTCGTCTTTGTTCGGGTCTGGAGTGGTGGTGGTGGTGGTGGTGTGAGGAGACGGAGACGTAATACTGCTAGCACCCGTCGATCTAGAGTTCTTCCCGTCTGGCGGAAAGAAGATCTTCATGAGACCTCTCCACATGAGGATGAACCAGTAGATCTGTGGAGCCACGGCCGAAGTCCAGATCAACTTCCAGTGAAACGGAATGGACCAGAGACCCTGCAACAATCACAAACACACACTTTACTACATCTACTAATTTAATTGAGCGGTTGGTGGGAAGGACTGGGTGCTCAGATCCCGTTCGCTTCTTTACATGCGGAGGACCTTCTCTTGGCTCGAGTGCTCAGCCGCCTTTGTCATGAAATTGAGCCTGAATGAATTGACGACATGTGTTGGCCCTATTGTCCCTCTACAAGACCTGTTCACAAGATCCAAAGCCTACATTACATTATGTAAGGTATATTCTCTGTAGGACATAAAGAGGAGAATCAATAGTGCGGAATTCCCGTTCCCTTCTTCTCCTTCTCTATGTCTCAGTTCTAGACTCGGAAGTTGGTAATTGGGAGATTAGGACTGGACTGGAGCTGAGAGTGAAGTAGACAAATGTAGACAAATTGGATGGGAATGATGGAATGATGGGTGTGGAGATGTGAGAGGAAGATCATGTCAGCCAGACGCCTTCTCTCAACTTTTAATGAAACGTCAGGACTTGGGAGTGGGACGGAAGCTGAGGAACAGGATTCTGGTTCCTGGGTTCCTTTTGGAGAACATGTATGTAGATGAGTGCTATGCACTCAGGAAACCCGTCTACTACTTTCCTATTAAAACTAACGAGGAACGAGGAAGTTTCTAATGAGTACCTTCTTTCCAAGTTTTGGAAGACCACTCAGAGGAAAATGAGGAAACTTGGAAAGCGAGGAGAAAGCGGGAAAAGAAGAGGTGAAAGTGGAGATGGAGTTCCTACTGGAGACCGAATTTCAAGAAAAAAGAAAACGGAAATCAATGTTGTGGCCTTGACCTCTCTTTTCCTGCTCCACATTTCCAGGATCTGAAGATCCTGCGAGTTTGGAAGCACTCTCAAATGTCAAACGAAAAGCGGCTCTCCGCACTACTTTTGGTTTCACACCCTCAAAGCGACAGAAAGGTGCAGTTCCTTAATTGGCCTGACGCCCTTGTGTGGAGCCGTTCTGAGCTTCCGTAGATTGGCTACGAAGCAACAGATTAATAGATTGAGCTGAGAGCTGAGAGACATGTTGAGGGACTTGAGGAGGTGCTTACGTGGAAGAGAGTTGGGTAGTGGTTCTGCTGACTGTAGAGCAGAGCGGCGTAAAAGACGCTTCCGATGCGGAAGACAGGGAACGTGAGTAGCATGAGAACTCCGTTCAGGGCGTACCAGGGAGACGACTTCATCTGAAAACAAACAACCAGACATTGTAAGGAGCTCGAGAGACAACACTGAGCTACAAACTCAAGATTCGCATAAGGGACAACATAGCTACATATGTGGTTAGTGGGCCTAACCCAACCCTACTTTTTGCCTCTGTGCGTGATCTGAGAACATCAACCAAGCACTTTCTGTCCACCCACCTGTGACCTGGTTGGTGTGCTCAGGATTTGTCACATGACAACACTCTATTCTGAACACTCACTCTATACATGGTTCTCTACTTTGGTTTGAGATGGGAGGGACAAACCTGGATTTTGGGATACGGTGCTTGTCCACACTAGACAGGATGTACAGGGTGGCACATAATGATATGTACTTACCCTTTACATTTCACATAATACGATATCGTTCCCGGTCATGTGA
Organism: Ceratophysella granulata; assembly: GCA_034694905.1. NCBI lineage: Eukaryota > Metazoa > Arthropoda > Collembola > Poduromorpha > Hypogastruridae > Ceratophysella > Ceratophysella granulata. Next base: position 3,656 of record JAQFYU010001556.1, read on the forward strand.
TGCACCAAATTGAAGATAATTTCATTGCGGATCTCATGGCGTAAAAATATTAAACAGTTGCTAGCGAGTGACTGCTGCACAGCGCTAGATAGAAAAAGAGGACTGCTGCATAGCGCTAGATACAAAAAGTAAATCTCACTCTTCTGCCTCAAACCCAAAGGACTCGTTTTTTCTCGTGAGAGCAAAGCAAAGCTGCACTAAAGTCGGAATTCCACAAAGTTAAAAGGTAAATGTTCATTCTAAGTGAATTTTAACTAACTCGTCACAAAATTGGCTGGGTTATTGTTGGGTGAGAGTGAGAAGAACCGGGTTGTTAACAGAATCCGTGCTCCGGCATATCGTGACGCCAGGGATTCCGTTGCCTTTTTATAACGCAAAACTGGGTTGCCAATAAGTTATAGAATATTAAGATGAATCAGCATCATTGCCTAATAAACGTTTTAGATTAAATGAAATCGGACACTGAGCTATTCCACAGTCTGTTGCGATCAGATCCTTCGTCTACGAGCCGTAGTTCGAGCAGGAGGTCATACCGATTAATGAGTTGGTAAGAACTATAAGAACCCTTGTTTCTTCTATCTGGCGCTGCGCAGCGGTCGCTCGCGAGCGATTGCTAAATATTTTTACGCCATTAGATCCTCAATAAAATATTCTTCAATTTGGTGTCTCAGATGACCGGGCACGATATCGTATTATGCGAAATGTAAAGCGTACAAATCATTATGTGCCACCCTGTACACTTTAATCTAGTCTGATCTCTGATCTGTGGATGTACTGAAAGTGGATTAAGAACCAGAACTCAACCTACCGACAATTTGGAGAGGACGAAGCGAAGGGAGACGAAGGGCGTGCTGCACTCCATCATGTAAATGATCCCCACGAAAAAGTCACCCGGCTCAAGCGGATCTCGGAAAAACTGGAAATCAATCAAAGTCTAATTAAATACTATGTAGAACTAAACTGAGTTCAATTACATGCATCTGCATCCCATCTATGTAGGAGTATTCAGCAAGTTTTGGAACAGTCTGAGCTTTGGGGAATCTAGCTGTGTGAATTCAGGGGAAATGGATGGAGGGCTGCTTTCTTCCTTCTTCCACGTTCCACGTCTCTACTAAATGTGGCTATCCAGTGCCTTGTTTAGTGGAGCTGAGGTGGGTTAAGCAGAAGAGAGGTCAAGGGTCAAGTGGATGGTAGCGTAAGACGGAAGTTGGACGGACTGGTTGGAATTGAGCTTGGGCGAGGAGCGAATGAGGGGGAGTGAAGGTGACTTACGACAATGAGAGTCCATCCGACGGGAGCCATGATCATGTGGTGGATGAAGATGACGGGGGAGTGGCGGACGAAGCGGAGGAACTGCTTGAGCAGACTGTCCTTGGAAGGGTGGGAGTAGGTGTAGACGTAGAACATGCAGAACGTGTCGTACACGAAGTAGGGGATTCCGAACCAGGCGTAGATGAGGGACCAGGAACTGGTCAGATGCAGCACGTCCCCCAGACACTCCTCGTAGATCAGGAACCCTGACACGCCGGCACACACGGCCTGGAACGAGGACACCACTCTGCAAAACCAAGGAGATCAACTGCATGAACACTTCCCACTCCTTCCCACCTTACCTCCCTCCCCCATACAGACATTAGTAGCCCTCCTTGTCCTTTCCCAGATCTCTGACATCTGACTCAGCCAGCCTCAAACATTTCACAAGAAAATGGTCTCAGAACAAAGTGGAAAAGCGCTGCTCAAAAACCCTTGTAAAGTCAGAAAGAAGCTGAGAAATGGGCAGAATTCTTTGGGGATTTGATTTGAATGATATGGCGGATGGGAAGAAAGGGAGTATTTGCGGAAACCCAGCCCTGGACTGCCACTTGCTTCTCCATTCAGTCGGACAGGTCTCAACGTTATGTTCAGACGGCCTGAGTGAGGAAGAAGCATGTGAGTGGGGTATGAGGTGCGTACTTGTTGGAAATGTCCACCGTGTCCTTCTGCGTGAGCTTGTATTTCTTGGCGAAGGCCTGTCCTGACTCCGTCTCACGCCACCAGTAGCGCTGGAGGAGGAACGTGATGGGGAAAATGACGGTGCCCACGACGAAGAGAACCCCAGCCGCCCATGGGTTGATGGACATGCTCATCTTGAAAGGCGGAATGGTCGGAGTGAGGCTCAACTCCTTCGTGTCCTTTTCAACAGTTCTGTCTTCTTGATCCTGACACGTGATGGGTCGAGGATGTTCTGAACTAGAACTGGCCCAGGACCCGGTTGTCGATTGGAAGGAGGAGTGCGGGGCTCCAGTCTTGTGGTCTGGTGTCTTGCAGGAGCTAAGTCAACAGTTTCTGTTCAGCACACTGACTACCACCGGCCGGCCACCGGCGGATGAGATTCAGCTGCTGAGAAGTGAGAAAGTAGAGAAAGGTGGGTGATGAAGAGTTGGATGTTGTGTGACAGATGAGGAGAGACTGACTGGTGCTGGTTTGAATGAAGCTGAGATCTGAGATGAATGGGAGATAAAGGACACTTCAGCCCACGTTTCCAGCTTGTGCTTCTCAGGTCTGTGTCATGAGTTTGACATGTGACATGAGATGAATGTCCAATGCTGAATGCAGAGAGAGAGAGAGCCAACTGGGGAAATGGCTGGAAACTACTATTTGGCCAGAGTTTGGAGTTTGTGGAATCAATTTGTTTGAATATTTGATGTTCGTGGCTGGAGAAGAGTGAGTGGGTGCTCTGCTGTAGTCTGCTGAGACAGAAGGATAGTTTGTATGTACATATGTACCATATGTTGTATGTATATAGTAGAAGTAGATGAACTACATAGTTGTTCTGTTCTGAGTAAAAGGAAGAATGTAGAGGAAAGGAACTGGAAAGCTGCTTTCCAGCTGACTAGTGACTAGGATGAATGGCAAGGTTCCAGTAGTTGCGGTGGGAAGAAGTGGAGAAATGGACTTTTTGGCATTGGCACTCTTCTCGGTTCCGATCTGGGATCTCTTCTGGACAGAATCCTTTTATTTTGGACCGACTAGACTCCTATCTATCTTGTCTCCACTCACTCCTTGTCCTTGCGCGTCTATTTCCAATTCCAATCTCAACTCTCAACTGGAACTATGAACTATGTACATACAATGCTGCATGCTGCATGTACTAAATGCAGTAGTCCATGTATGTAGTCTGTCTGGTGGTGGACTGGAGGACCAGACAAGAAATGGTCCTCATTTGTCATTCGCGATTCGCGATTCGTGATCCTTTTGTCATGTGACAAAAAGAGGACTTTTTAACTGGCAACCGGTAGAATCATACGTATGAACGAGGTGGACAGGATGTGCTCGCTTCCACTTCCCACTTGCTCCTAGCCGTAACCGTTATCCCAAAACTTTGACCCCAAATATCTCGACAACGATGAGCCTCGGTGATGCCTTAAAATACATTAAAATGAAATTCTGGGTCTATTCCACGTTTGATGATGATGAGTCGATTCAAATCGAAATACAAGGTGGTAAATTTTTGACGATTGTTAGCTTTGCACAAATTCCTAACGGAGATCGAGATCGATGGGAAAATTTCGAAATACGAAATTTCCGACTCTCTCCTAGACGCGTCACATGACCAATCTCTTAGGCATTCTGTGTCTTCCTCTCGTCGAGATGCGTCGAATGGCTGTCTAGGGTTAACTTCACAACGAACCGTTCTATGTAGAGGTTAAAGCTCAGAAACCTAGTGAATGAGTATTTTCGGTCATGCTATTCCGACAATATTTTTATCATATTCGATTAGGTCTCCAAAACCTCTTCTACCAACAAAATCGGACTTTCTGTTAGCCGAGTTGTAGCCGCGTTGCAAATCCGCTTAATACCACGTACTGCATACATCAACATCAGTACATTGTGCCTTGTTGTTTTCACATTTTTTCAAAAGAACACGAAATTTCTAACAAATCAATCTTTTTGATTTTCGATTAGATTTTTTATTCGGCATAATTTAACTCATGTATTCGGCCTTACTATAGAAGATTGGTACCAGACTAGAGCTACAAACCTGATATTTTGCAAAAGTACGCGCATTCATACTTAGCTAGTCCACCACCATCATGTCGCCTGTCGCCTTGCTGGCTTTCGGCTTCGGCTCATCAACTTCAGCCTCGCCATAAAATATTTATTCGGTCCCATTTTCCTTCATATAAAATTCAACTTGATATAAAAAAATTGGTACCAGGGCTACAACCATGATAATTGATAATGGTTTGCACAAACGCGCGCTTTCACACTGGCAACAGTTCACCATGTCGCATGTCGCCTTGCTGGCGATCAGCAATCACAGAGTCGTAAAAAAAGATTTTTCGAAATTCACCCCATGCACATCCTGTAAAACTCATGGCTATCCAAATCCAAACAAAAAATATGACAACGATCCTTGGGTTATAATGTCATATCCCAAATTCTATTATGGAGCCGTCCTCTATACATTTCATCCATTTCAAGTGATTTACCGTGTTTCGAATTGTGGGTCAACTTGGAGCTCCCTCAGCCTCCGTGAGTGAGCAACGAGGTTTACTTCCTGCGAGACGCAGCAGATTGCGAGCGGAATTTTGAAATGTGAGGTTGAAGTTGTCCTGACTCCTGACCAACCAACCTTGTTCCTGTTCCTTCTTGTCTTCTGTCAGTTGTTGATATGGAGAGGGAACAGCTGAGTTCTGTTTCTGAGTTATTTTCTTATTTTAATACGTTGAAAGGACGTCTAACCAGCAGGAAAGAATCGGCTCTTTTGTATTTCGTATGTAGATAGGCCAGAAAGTTCCAGAAAGGATTTGAGATTTGCGTTGACGGAGTGTGTGTTACTCCCAACAACCAAGGAACCCTGGCGCCTCTTCTGAGGACCTTCCCGTGTGTGGCATGTCCATAATTTCCTTTTGTGTCATTATCTTGGAAGTGGAGGACGACAATCAACTCATCCCGTCCCTCACCTACAAAGGTACTTGAAAAATCACCATCAAAAGTAGGCGCTCATTTCATACTTCCATACTTTTGTATTTCTTATTTCGCATGTAAAAACAGAATCGGCCATCGGACTCCGATGACCAATGACCATAATGATGAATGATCGGAGAAAGTTGAAAGTTCTTCTCATAATCAAGCGCTTGCCTTCTCGTTCCAATCATAAACATAGTTCGTGCACAAGAACTTAGGTTACTTACCTAAAACGCTGCTAACGGAAAATAATTTGTTGCGCTTCAGCTTGAGCACTCCATTTCGACATACCAAATCCAAAATCCAAAATCAGCAAAGATCGGGATTTCAACAACGACAACGGAGTATTTGTGAATCACGAGAAAATTTTGTAGTAGTGAAATCAAGACTTCCAATATTGAATATTGGCGTGGGTTTTACTATACGCAGTTGACAGTATGCGATCCACCCGGATCGCATACAATGTACAGTACAATATCATCTACTTTTTGCCTATTGTTAATCATGAGACTTATGGGAATGGAACCAAATCTTGAACCAGTTCGAAACATTGAGTAATCCTAATGACACTTTCAATTGCTTCCTTCGAGACATGTTCTTCTAGAATTTTCAGATAGATTTAGATTTTAAGAATTACAGACATTTAGAGGTGTTGTGAGCTTGTAGAATTTAGTAATTTAATACTTTTGGCGTAAATGGTCAATAGGGCTTAATATGTAGTATGTGTTGAGTGTCTGTCTAAATGTTAATAAAAATATACATTTGCATTCCATTTCACATGCTCTCTATTTGGATCCACTTTCATTAGTTTCATGATCATGAGTTGTAGAATTTCACTATTACTCAATCACTCAATCACTCAATCACTCAATATATCGAGCTGGTTCAAGATTTGGTTCCCTTCCCATAAGTCTCGTGATTAACAATAGGCAAAAGTAGATGATATTGTATTGTATACGATCCATCGCATACTACACGTCTACTGTCTACTAATACAAATACAAATCATGTGGAACTAAGATTTCGTTCATGAAAAGTACAATACAGTAGTACATAGTACATAAGCGATTGTACATAGTAGTACTTACTTTGTACTTAGTTGTTTGTAGTTATCTGTAGCATTTAATTCATTCACTACGAATATTTTGTGTACTTACGTAAGTACAACTGAAGTAAAAGTAAGTACTCTGACCTTCTCCTCCCCATCTAGTGGAGAAGAAGTACGAGGAGATGGCTGAACGAGGGAAAGGCTTGCCAGCCGCCCTTCCGGTAGAGAGTGACCCAGGTCGAGTCCGTGGTCAGCGGAGAGCCCGAACCTACGAAGTGTCCACGTATTCCGGGGACACAGCTCAAGAGCAAGATCCCGGACTTAGTCAGGAAGATGGCACGGATTCTGGGGCGGAGTCTGGAATGGAGGCCAAGAACTTTGTGTCTGGAAATCCGTTCGTGGAGCTGACCAAAGGTGTCCTCCATCTCTACAAAGACAAGTAAGACCCGCTTCTCATACTCTCACAATCTCAATGTTGCATGTGGTGACGAGGTACCAGGCTCGGCTGGCCAGAGACGAGTCCGACCAATTCAATCCCTTCTCTTCCTCTCTAGTGACCGCTACTTGCTGGACAAGAGCGCCGGGTCACTGTCTGGTCGGAGCGAAATGGTTTGCATGCTGGCCGTACCTGCTTCTCTCTCCTGCATGGACCTGCTCAAGTTCATCGCTCCGTGTCGTCGTGGGACGGAGCATATCCAGATCATTCGCGACACTTCACCCAATCAGTACATGGTTCTACTCAAGTTCACAACTCAGGTACAAATCCACTCTCTTCCTCGCACGCAGATCTGACCAGGTGTTCCGTGGAAGAGCTCCACAGCTGGAATTCACCGCATTCCACAGCGGAACCATTCAAAGCGCCACAGTTCATGGCGGGGACAACTCATAGCGGCCACAATTTGTAGCGCACTAAATTCATAGTGGAGTCAAATAGCAGGAGAGAATTCATAACAGAACAAGATTTCCTCAATGAATGTATCTCAGCATCTCGTTGTTTCAATAAGTCAACATAAGTACTACTAGGCAGATGATACTACCGATACCGACTATTCACTTCCGGTTTAGTGAGAATGCTCGCTTCTTGGTAATTTTGTTCCATGTTGAAAAACTTCAAAATGAACTGCAATCGGAATGCGGTAAAGCTCTATAGGTTCTTGGTCTTCGTTGCTTGCACGATTCAAAATACAGTAGCGTACAATACAAACGAGAGTCAGCCAGGGAACAAATCCAATCCATTTTGTTTCAACTTAATTGCCTATACAAGAAACGGAACGATTCATTCCCGTAAAAAGTAGATTTCTACATTAGCGTGAAAATTAATTAATTTTACTGTTAAGTACTTGGTTTTAATTTTTTGCAATATCAAGCGTATAAAAGGGTACAACTGACGGTGTGGTATAAGCTATTAATTGGTCACAACGAACTGGTTAATATCCAACATTGACAATACGAGTAACATAGATTCTTAGTATTTGAGCATTCAATTGATTCGAATTGAGGGAAAGTACAAAAAATATACCGCAATGAATTGTGCCGTTATCAATTTTCCCGCTAATATTGGAAGGTCGTGCAACCGAAGAGCTGTGCACTGCACAGGTGGACAGACAGGTGCCTCTTGCACTGGGCTCTGTCCAGAACGACCCCTTTGTGAGGAAGACCATGTGACCAGAGACATGTCCCAAGTGGATCAGAATCAGTGCTCGTTCGCTCACGTCTGCGCCTTGGTTTCTTTTCCAGGCCAACGCAGACAATTTCTACATGGAGTACAACGGGAAGAAGTACAATTCCTTCGAGGATGTCCTCTGTCTCCTGGCCTACGTGTCACACGTGGAAACGCTGAAGGGGTCCGGAGGTGCTGGTCTTCCGCTCACGGGTAAGAACTCCTCTCAGCCGCAGAACAGAAAAGCCTTCCCGTAGACCAGAGACCTGGAATCAGAACCCAGACTCGGCCCAGGTTCTGTTTCTGTGTACTTACTGGACCAGGAATATCCTGGAATGCTACTTCCTGCTTACGTGGACTTAGAGTACTTACCTCTTGGTCCTACTTGCATTCTATAGAATATCTGTAGCATTTACTAGACCTGTGTCTATTCGCCCCAAACACGAGATTGGCCTATGTCCATGAAGATATGACCTGGTTTCAGGTCACACGGAGCTGCCCACATGTCCAGTTTGCTTGGAACGGATGGACGAGTCCGTGGACGGACTGCTCACCATTCTCTGCAACCATTCCTTCCACTCCAGCTGTCTGGCCAAATGGAGTGACGCCAGGTGAGTCACTCATGTTAGTATAATAGGTTCACATCTGATGCAGGACTCTCTTACTATTGTTGACCTGTTGCCTGGCACCATGTCCTCATTCCGTATTTGGTACTTGTGCCCACCCACAGCTGCCCGGTCTGTCGCTATGTCCAGACTCCCGAGTTCGTGGACAGGAACGTGTGCAGTGTGTGCAACTCCTCCGACTCCCTCTGGATCTGTCTCATTTGTGGGAATATCGGCTGCGGTCGATATGTCCATGGACACGCTTACAAGTAAGCTGAGTAGATCTGGTCCAACTTTGGTCCAACTTTGGTCCAACTTTGGTCCAACTTTGGTCCAAGCTAGAAGTAGGTCTCACACGCCAAGTCACTTCGGTCAACTCAGTACTAAACTAATTCAACTTGGATTCTTTAGACATTTCTGCGAGACTCAGCACTGCTACGCAATTCAGCCGGACAACAACCGAGTATGGGACTACGTGGGAGACAAATTCGTTCACCGTCTTCTTCAGAACAAAGGTAGGAACGAAGGAACATCCTCTACATCTTCCACTATATATGTACTACATACATATATCTGTTAGAACGAATATGGAAAATCACTTTTACTATAATACATAGTCCTCGACCATTTTGATAATCTTTTTGATTTTATATAATCCTCGACGATTAATTTCAATAATTAATTTATCAACGATTATTTTGAATAATTTTTTTTGTCATGTATATTTCTCGATGATTTCGTATAATTCATTTTCCATATTCGTCGAGAAGTGTTGTCAGAATCCAATGTCAAAGTACAATAGGTACTAACAACGTTGTTACATTCAGGTGATGGTTAAAATTGACAATACCAATACCAATTGGAACGAGAAACAAACTGCTTGAAGACCAAATTGAATACTGATCAAGTACACAATTGTAGTCATTTCGTACATGCAGTTCACAAATATATCCAAGATAATTATCATGCATTTACTACTATATATAATACAGTGCAGTGCAGTCGTCAAGGTTTATGCGAGGTAAGTTAGATTGCTTCACATGTACGAGGTAGGAAGGAAGGGAGCGATTGGATTTGATAGACATAAGCTTACCTGCATCAGGTATGAGATCAGAGATAGGTAATAGGTATGTAGTGCAAAATGCTTACTGATACAAATGACCAAAGAACCATTCGCTTGTCATTCAAGAAAAGGAAGCACAAAAGGGCATCTTTCCGCCCTTGGTCTGTCAAAACTTTCAGGGCCCAATGGAAGCTATGAAGAGCTACAGATATGCTCAACTTGCAAATAAGTCTGAAATGGTCACCGATACAATTCGAATCACGCACAGAAATGAGAACTTGGATATAGCAGATAGCTCTTGATTAGTAGCTTCGAACCACTCCAATCGTTGAATATTATCGATCAACTACTATATACAGTATGAGGAGTACGCAGCGTTGTAATCAGGGTTTGAGAACACAGTTGCGAAAACATTTACAAAAACATTTCTCGGGCCCGGAACTAGTTTTCTTCCACCTCGCAGCTGTATTTGATGCTTTATTTACTTAGTAGCAGCTTGGAATTCTTCTTCTGGGTCAGGTCAGGACAAGGTTTCGTGTTCTGTAGATGTACAACACAATGTAAAGACGGTAGATGTAAGTGCAGAAAAGCAAAACGACTTTATATTAGCAAATGTCACAAGTCACATCAGAACAGTAATACTTGGAGCAATAAAAATGATTAGGATATGAAAGTAAGAAATCTTTGACATTGTTCGTGCTTCCAAGTGTCAATGTAAGACTTCTGTGCAACTAATTAGGATTTTATTCATTTGCAATTTGACTGTCGTACCGATTTGGAACCGTTGAGTGAATTAAATAAACTCTAAGCTGCGTTCATATTGCACTTTGACATTGGATTCATCATTGCAACACTTCTCGACAAATATGGAAAAGGAATTATACAAAAGAGTCGAGAATTATATGTACATTATAAAAAATAATTATTCAAAATAGTCGTTGATTTTACATAATCGTCATGGACGAATATGTAAAATCAGAAAAGATTGAGTAGACAAACTCGTCGAGGATTATATAGAATAAGTGAAGTAGATAGTACCTGCATTAACTCGCCTCACTATTAATAGAACACCACTCTAAAAATAGAAATTCAAAAAAAAGTCGAAAAATTCAAAAAAAATCAAAAAAATTCAAAAAAGTGAAAGTGAAAAAAGCGAAAGTGAAAATTTCAAAAAATCAAAAAGTGAAAGTGAAAAAATTCTAAAAATAGAATATCAAAAAAAATGTAAAAACTTAAAAAAATTGAAACGAATTTTTTTTGAAAAAATCAAGAAGTATCACCTCATGTACTGGATAGATTGCACTATAACTACTAAGGACAATATGGATTGCTTGAAATTCAAAAAAGTGTGTTCAATATTCAACTTGAACAAACGTGAACAGAAGTCCGTCTAGTAGGAGCACAAGAATGGCACTGGGCTAAGGGCT
>JAQFYU010001557.1:0-14404 GCA_034694905.1 Ceratophysella granulata
GAGAAAAAAGGAGCAAAGCAAGAAAAGAGATTCGGAAGCATGGAGAAAAAAGGAGCAAAGCAAGAAAAGAGATTCGGGAGCATGGAGAAAAAAGGAGCAAGGCAAGACAAGAGATTGGGAAGCATGGAAAGAAAGGTAGAAAGTAAAGGCAAAAGCTCAGGAAGCATGGAGAAAAAGGGAGAAAGTAAAGAGAAAACACCGGGAAGCATGGAGAAAGGATGGGGAAGTAAAGAAAAACGATCGGGAAGCATGGAGAAAAAACAGGGAAAGGGAAGTAAGGAGAAGAGATCGGGAAGCATGGAGAAAAAACGGAACAGCAAAGAAAAAAGATCAGGAAGTATGGAGAAGAAACAGAGAAGTAAAGAGGGAAGATCGGGAAGCATGGAGAAAAAACGAAAAAGCAAAGAAAAAGGATCAGGAAGCATGGAGAAAAAACGAAACAGCAAAGAAAAAAGATCAGGAAGCATGGAGAAAAAAAGAAGAAGTAAAGGGAAAACATCGGGAAGCATGGAGAAAAATCGAGGTAAAGAGGAAAGGTCGGGAAGCATGGAGAAAAAGAGGAAAAGTAGAGAAAAACGATCCGGAAGCGTGGAGAAAAAGCGGAAAAGCAAAGAGAAGAGATCTGGAAGCGTCGAGAAGAAACGGAAAAGCAAAGAGAAAAGATCCGGAAGCGTGGAGAAGAACCGCAAAAGTTCAAAAGATAAAAAATCTTCTTTTCCGAGACGAATATCTCCAGTTCCACGAAAGAAAGGAAGTAAAGGCAAGAAAGAGCGTTCCGATAAGAAGTCTAAGAATATTGACTATACAGCAAAGGTTAAAAAAGCTGGAGCAGGTGAAGGCCCACATTCCAGATCATCATCCTCTGAAAGTTCATCCAGCCATTCATTAGGACTAGGATCACCACCAGCAGCCTCATTTTCACGCGGGACATTATCCGAATGGGGTTCTGGATCAGCAACCTCACTTTCTCGAGGCACACTCTCCAACCTAAGCTCAGGTTATAAGTCCTCACACGGCAGCGGTCACACGGATCAAGACGAAGCTAAATCCGTTCCACTGACCCCAGTATCAAGCTACAGCAGCAGCTACTTCTGTGAAAAACTAGCTGTTGACGAGTTGGGACATATTGAACAAGGTAAAGACTTTCTTCGTTACAATGCTTTGAAACTGGTGAGAACACCGGCCAAGATCCCCGTTCCAAAAATAGCGACGAATCGTAGAGGAGATACCCATATTTGGTGTGAATCTGGTTTGTGTCGTAAGTACGTCTACAGTAAAAAGTTTGGGAAAGTCCCCAACTACTTGCGCAGAAGGAAGGCGGAGATTCAAGAAAACCAATTTTTGTTCGACTGCATGTTCCCAATGGCCTTGGAAGCCTTCAGACAGGGACAGGACCCACCCGTTTCCGGATATTTGGAAATGCATAGTCGACAGGGAAAGGGATGTTTTACACCAAATACTGGAGGATGCAGGTCAAAGCCTGCATGGTCCACTTCCCGGCGACCGGAGACCAACACCATGACTTACCTGAACCAAACTCCTCCGCCAACAAACAAGTGCTGTGCTCCTGACGGAAAGGAATTCGGGGGGATGTGCGGTGATCCTAAAATACTCCAATCTGAGGAGCCAACCTGCTGCTCTTGCGGGCGTACCAACTGTACGAAGAGTTGGCTTATTTGATTCCACGTCTCAGCCTCAGTCAACAAACATAGAGATCAACACGAAAGAACAATGAAACGGCTGCATCATCCTACCTTGTCTTTTACTCTTAATCCGTCAAGGTACACTGACTTTATACACATAATATGTAAAAGTTGATCTTTACGGAACAACTGGCTCCATTTGATTTAATGAGAGAACTCAGATAATGTCGAACAGAAGTTCAATAGAATTTACTACGGTTTAGTCTGAAGTATTTCTGCGTAGGTGATAGACTTGCATTAGTTCGCAAATTGTGGTTTGGTTAGTATATCGTATGTATCCGTTGACCCGAACCAATGCATGGAAATAGCCCAGTCGCGTTATTTAGCTCTACTCGTATTCTCAAATATTCACAGTTCTAGTTCAGAGGCACTAACACCACACAACAATTCAAAATGCAAACTTCAAACTCGAATAAGTTTTTTCAACAGAATTTCAAACAAAGACTAGCAAAGTGCTTACTTGTCCAAAGAATCCCATTCCCAGAAGTTCGCCCTTGACTAAGTCGCATGAACGAAACGTACATTGAGATCTGGCTTGCTCGCGAAAAGAAAGCGTTCTGGCCAATCCCGCTTTTGAAAAACCAGGAGGCGTTGGACTACAATCTGATAGTCGTGATAGTGATGCCGCTCTCTCTTCAGAACTAAACCAAACAATTTTAATAAATTTACTATTCTGTATTTTCAGAAGTCAAAATTGGTGAACAAGAATCCAAATTCAAAATTAAGTACCCGTTACTGCGACGTGGCTCCCTGGAACGTCTTTCATCTCGACGCCTGCTCAGTCTATTTTCCGACTCATTCATTTCATCATAGCTACCCCACAACTCCGTACTTCCTAATTCTAAACTATTCAGGCTTCCAAATTTTGCATCTTCCAGTCTTCTTGTCTGCATCTCTGACAGAGGTGTCTGTTCAACAGTAACCTATCCAAATTTTACGAGTTTTGAAATTAGTCAAAAATTATTACTTACTAAAGAAATGTGGAACGGGTACGTAGAATATAAACAGAGCTTGCTTCGCAATTCTTCTTGGCGTTGGTTTGTGGCTAGTGGCCACTTATTTTGTTTTATTTTTCCGAATAATTGAACTCAACGCCTCTTCCGATTCGAGAAATAGGTGTCGCTATTGGTATAGTACATATTATTGATATAGCATTAGAACAACTTTCGGCGATGTGTGACTTTATTGTGTTAGCTGAATTCGATTGCGTCAAACTAACATTTAATTAAGAAAGCAAAAAGAGTCTCCAGTCCGGGTGGCCTAGGTTTCCTTGTTTTACGTCATAGGCGGATGATATCACGCACGCGGCGTCTTATCGAAGTATTCCTCCGGGTCCCGGGTCCGGGAGCATAGTTTGTTTAGTGATCCCACAGCGTAAAATATAGTTTATCTCATTCAAACCGCATGCAAAAGAATATGATTCAACAGACGTCTGACTATTCTTTCTGTCGCATATCCCCATACACCATAATTAGTGGAAGTGGTTCGACGTAAATATTGAAAGCTTGCTTTCATTATCAAATTAGCGACGCGTATCGGTTCAAATTCAATCAACAAATATAAATCACTTGGAATCAGAAGCCCACCAGTAGTGGCGGCGGGCACAACCGGACATGAGCTGGAGTCAACCAGATCCAGATAATGTTTACGACTTGGTCTTATTAAGGCAAAGGATGCGCCAGTAGCAGAAGAGGCACATTTCTGATCTGAACGTTTTTTCTTCAGGACACCAATCTCCTCGTCTTAGTGCGAGGGAAATCTTTTCAAAAGCCGTGAAGCAAAATAATAGGAAAATCGGTGCTATGAGCTGTGAACCTCAGATGAAGTACAATAGAAGTTGCGCTATTGATTCAAGATTCAAGCTGTGCTCTTATAATTCAAGTTTTGGTTGAATTCAGGAACAGTGAGCACGCGGTAACCGCACATGGATGGAAGCTACATGGTAACCACTGACTCGTTCATGGTGGCCAAGGCATCCGTTACTTCAAGTTAAGTAGGTTTTTCGAAACGCGCGCAAGCGGTTATCCCGTGCTCACTGTTCCTGAATTTAACCCAAGTTTTTGTTAGTTGAAAACTATAATGAATTGGTATTTGAAGTAGCGCAAAGCGCAAGAAGTAGCGTAGCAAATTGAACGTGAACTAGTGCCAGGACTGAAGCGATTTTGAGCGTAGCGCATGCGCATAGCATCGCATATTCTTTTTGAGAATTGAGAACAATTTGTAGTAAGTATTACCACGAATTTACGAAGAACGAAGAAGCACTAGAATATTTTTGAGAATTGGAAATACACAAAATCAAAAGCTTTTTGTTAAAACATTTAACTGCATGTCACATCACAAACCGAGCGCATTGACACAATTCATGAATGCATATAATAATTTATAACAAAACACGCTCAACCGCGACACAAGACAAATAAAAAAAAGCAGTGAATAGCTTATAATTATGTGAGTAATTAAACATTCATTTGTTTAGTAATTACACTCACTTGAACGACTGCAGTTCGTTGGTTTAGGATTTTCTCAATATCGGGTACAGAGTGGTCATGCACTGAAGTTCCATTTACTTCCAAAATTCGATCTCCCACACTTAGCTGGCACTCGGATCCACAATGGCCAATTCTAATCACACCCATGGAAATTAGCATTTTGATTAGTTTGGAACAGCACAGAACACAAGGGAATTCTTCACATTTTAACAGTACAATAACCCAAGATTGGCACAAAGCAAGCCGGAATATGTGTGACAGTAAGCACGGCAATAAAACATGATGAACTGAAAGTTTCGAGATATTTTCACCCTTTCGTTCGTATTCTAAGTCTAACTGAACCACACTGACATGACTGACTGTAGTATCCTGCTGTTTACTGGTTACGAGATTTTCTCACTGTTTCACTCGACTTCCCGTGCAGGAGGTAATGAAACTGTTCCCCCCGTATTCACTATTATTAATTTTTTGTGCCAGTTCATCCAGACACAATAGTTCTCATATGCAAATGAAGTTCAGATGAGGAAAGGGAAAGCGCAGGCATACAGATACCGGAGGTCAAGCTCAAGTTCAGCTAATGTAATTAAACCTAGTCACTTATATGACTGCCTCACTCCCTTTTCTGCATATGGTCTACCGTTGTTCCTAGGCTGTTCAGTACATTTTATGTAACAGTCTCAGAGCAGCGGAGAGGAGGAGCATGCTCCGCTAGTTGGAATTGGAAGCATTGGAACACGTTCGTGCTCTAAAGCATAAACTTACTCAATCCTAATTGAATTGCTCAAAGGTTAGCTCGGAAGGGCTTAATCTAAATCTTCGAATACACGTCATTGTGCACATTATGCCCAACTGTTACAAATTTTCGTTAAGGGAGAGACAAGGTCGTTCGAAAAAGTTTGATCATTGTATAAGAAAAGAACATTTTGCGTTTTGTGCTCATTTTTGTCGCTAAAAATTGAATAAAATTTTAGCAGAGAAACGGAATATTTAGCGCTGCTTTTCACTACTTCATCGCCGTGTTGTGTTTAATTTATATTCATAGCCGTTATTGTTTCAATAGCTCGAAGACATTGAAGCTTAATTGGTTAATTTAATTGAGAAAAGTATTTATTCTTTATCTTCGTAAATCAAAAAATAACACGCGAATCAACCCAGCCAACAGTGTTGCACAGCTCCTGGTATCTAAACGGAGCAAATACGAGTCATATCGAATTTTGAAACGACCCTCGTACTTAAATTGGATTAGGAAGAACTGATTTGATTTGCACGAGGAAGTGAAATCTTCCGCTTCACCAAATGCCTAACGGTAAATACCCAGATCAACATGTAAGTAACCCTGAACAGGCATACAGAAACTATTCGAACCAGAAATTCAGTAAACATGGTTAAGTATGAGCAATGCCAAATCTTTTAGCTACAATAGAGGACGCCGGCAGAAAGATGGAGATAAGATATGTAATTGTAATTGTAGAATTGGACCAAAGAATACGGAATGTGTCTATTGTGTTCCTTTCAGTCAATTCAAGTCCATGAACGTGAATAATTAGTATATTTAGATTGAGGGCTATGAATTATGGAATGATAGAGCAATCTTGATTGGTACATACTCAACATCAAAATAGGGGAAAATGCACACGTAAATAAACACTGTTACTAACAAGTTTTCACACTGAAACTTGGATTGGAATTGAATGTCACTATTGACCATTTGGAAGAAAGTTTGTGATTGTAGTTGTGCAGAAATCGTGTGAGAATTCTCGCATTTCTATTCCATCGCCTTTTTCATTTATCACTGTATCTCACCATAAATTCTATAGAATACGCACAATATTGAAGTTTTCAAATGCAGTAGATCCGTGTTTACTGATGTATGGCTTCCTTTTGAAGTCGGATCTCGAGTGTCTAAATGCCGAGTTTAACTCGAATTTTTATCTAAAGAACTCGAAATTAATTTGCAGGACTGAAGAAGGGCTACGCCATTATTTACTAGAATAAACTGAACTCGTATGTTGTAAATTATGGCAATATAGATGTCGAGATTTGAGATCAAAGATAAACGTGTTGAATTCTGCAGTAAACGGTGCGTTTTAATTATTGAATGCGAATGTTTCAAATTCACAGGGAAAAAATTAATAATTCCCCAGACACGCACATTACTCAATGTAAGTAAATTCATATTCATACCATAGATGGTAACTTTGCCTTCGCACTCGCCTTCGCGAAGGCGAGTGCGAAGGCTGAAGGCTAAATCGTCTCCCGTTTGCCTTCGTGAAGCGTTCGTGAAGGCGAAGGTAACAACATTGCCCATCTTCTTCATTCTGATATGCACAAAATCAATGCACAACAAGAAGGCTCTGAGGACGAAGGGCCTTCACGAAGGCCCTTCAGCTTTCACGAGTGCGAGTGCGAGTGCGAAGGTGACAACTTTGCCCATCTATGATTCATACATAGTTTACGAAATAACGAGAGACAATGTTGACGTATTACGTTCGAGTTCTCATCAGATATCAGATCAAGTCTTAATTAGTGAATGACCCTTCTGTCCTTCACGAAAGTCTCACAATTCACACTTAATCTCTTCCCATCATTTTCTGTGTTCACCAATTTTGTATTTTACTGGTATCTACAAATAATCCCTGGGAAATATTTTCCCCACACTATTGCACGGTATCGTGTGTGTACCGTGAATTTACTGGTCATCCCATTTTCATTTCGGTTCATGTAGTAGGAGGAATAGTGTAGCAGGGTATGCATAAACAAGTCACTCACTAGGATATATAGTAGCAGAAATAAGTAGAACATGGGGACAGACTGGTTTATCCAATTATTCACGTTTAGTAGATATGTCAAGGACAGTCGGCGTCGGCAGCTTTGTGTTTTGTGTTCGTATTATACTTTTTCCAAAGTGTATGCAATATGGATCGCGACTTTTAATATTATTACTTCAACTCTGCACAATTCAAAATAATCATGGGAAAGCCTACGTGTACCATATTTCCATTAAATGTTTAATAATGATTTGCTTGTATGCATGTATAACATAGATGGGCACCTTGCCTTCGCACTCGCCTTCGCGAAGGCGCAGGCGAAGGCATCTGCATTTTTGGGTTGTGAAGCGAGTGCGAAGGCCGAAGGCTAAATCGTCTACCTTTTGCCTTCGTGAAGCCTTCGTGAAGGCGAATGCAACAACATTGCCCATCTTCTTCATTCTGATATGCACAAAATCAATGCACAGCAAGAAGGCTCTGAGGCCGAAGGGCCTTCGCAAAGAGCCTTCACGAAGGCGAAGGCACCTTGAGGAACTCAAGTGAAGGGCCTTCAGCCTTCACGAGTGCGAGTGCGAGTGTGAAGGAGACAACTTTGCCAATCTATGATGTATAACCTACTGCGATGTTCATGATATTGAACCGAACGAACCAGTGAAAACAAGCATGCAAGATTTGCACGACATGATCGATTACATTTCCATATTTATGTCAAATTACATCTGGAGACATAACAAGGTCACGTAAGTCTCATAAAATGTGAGCTCATGTCTATGTCTGTCAGGCTCAAATCAGGTCTCCGGGAATACTGCGCAAGTGACCGTTGGGTTGGCATTTGGCACAATAGGCATTATATGTTCATGTTCCTATAAACACGTAGTAGGCATGAAAATAAAGTAATTTGTTTTCCAGTTTTACAATTGTGTTGGAGGAATAATGCAGGAAACTGGATTAAACTGGAGCCAATACCACATAACGAACCTCGGTAAAATAGAAGAACATGTTCTCACAAAACGAACTTTATGACACGACCAATGATTGTGAATTTGCAACCCTATCCTATCGGTACTACGAACCAGAATTCGCTAGAAATGCGAAACCAAGATTTAACAATAGTCTGCAAACGGTTTGAGGATAGAACAAAGCTATAGCCAAGTTAATTCAAGACGAAAGTATAGCGTTTCATTGTACGCTTAAGTATTGTTCTGGGTTTGACAGGAATAGTGCATTAAACCGTTATCAGAAACGTTACTGTGCTTGGATACACACACAGCGTGGATACACATTTGTTCATACACATTCGTAGACTAAGCACTCGGTGAAATTGTTGGCAATTGGCTCTTCACAATTTAGCGTGGTCTGTAAGCTCACTGAATCATTCGATAAACACGTTGCGGAAATAATAAATAGTTGCTAGAGAACTCGGTACATTCAACTTTCAACTTGCTCTAATTACTCGATCAGTGGTGCGAACTAATTGGAGTCATCCCTTAATATACCCACCTGAAATATAAATACGTAGTTATAGTTAATGATATCACACATCACACATCCATACTAATAAATTATAACACCGAATTGCAGTTGCCATTTGTTATGCACATATTTTACACAGCCTTCTCCTCCTCCGTCACAAAATTCTAAGTAAAATAAAATAACGTTACGTATGCCCAGCCTATTTGACAAATATTAGTACTACTGAATGCATTAAATTATTGGTCCGTACAATGCACGTCACATATTGCTTTTGGTGTGAAACTAAATTAGAGAATGGAAATGCAAATGAGTTGTTTCAGATTTCGTAGACCACCGGAAAACGGAAGAATCATACTTCCTTTGTGCGTAAACCTAAAATGACTTAACGTAGTCCAGCTCGAGTTATGATACTATGTATGATGTATATGTGTAGTATGCAGCACCAACCATGAATCATGTATGTACAGGGTGGCACATAATGATTGTCGCCCTTTGCATTTCATATAATACGATATCGTTCCAGGTCATATGATACACCAAATTGAAGACAATTTCATTCCAGATCTCATGGTGGAAAAATATTTAGCAATCGCTTGCGAGCGACTGCTGCACAGCGCCAGGTAGGGGAAAAAACGGTTTTATCAACTCCGTAATCGATATGACCTCCACCTGCTCGAACTACGTGAACGTGAAGCATGTGATCGCAACAGACAGTCGAATAACTCGGTGTCCGTTATCATTTCATCTAAAATTAGTATTAGGCAATGAAGCATTCATCTTAATGATTCTTTAACTTAATGGTAACACAGTTTTGCGTTTTGAGCACGCCACCAGAATCCCTGGCGTCATGGCATGCCAGAGCACGGATTCTGTCAACAACCCGGTTCTTCTCACTGTCACCCAATAGACAAGCCATTTTTGTGACGAGTTAGTTAAAATTTACTTAGATTCAAAATTTACTTTTTAATTTGTGTGATTCCGACTTTAGTGCAGCTTTGCTTGGCACTCGGGGGGAAAATGGAGTCTATCGGGTTTGAGGCAGAGTGAGATTCCCGCTTTTTCTATCTAGCGCTGTGCAGCAGTCGCTCGCGAGGGATTGCTAAATATTTTCCCACCATGAGATCCGCAATGAAATTGTGTTCAATTTGGTGTATCACATGACCTGGAACGATTTTATTATGTGAAATGTAACTGGCGACAATCATTATGTGCCACCCTGCCACCCTGTATATGATGACAGCAGTGCTTCACCTCTTCTGCAAAGCCATTTCTAGCCGAAGATAATTCTAAATCACAAGGTTAAATGATGGTAAAATAAGTTAACAAAACACGATGTCGATTTTTATGCGAAAGAACCCAGGCCTTTGAACTTTGAGCGAATTTATCGAAATGGAAAAACAGATTAGTTTTGGAAAGCATTAAAGCATGAGCATTCAGGGGTCTGATCTGAATGACTCCGAATAAATTGTGGACGATTTTATACAAAAGATAAGATAATTAAAATGCTGTATGTGGTCTGGAGCAGCCAAGTGATTTTTCAAACACAAAATACTAATGTTATTATTGCATGCAATAAATACGTAAACCGGAAACCAAGCTGCAAAAATAGATATTATTTCCATTCACAATCCACCAAAGCCTAAAGATGCATAACACGTTGCAGGTTGACAAAGTTTAATCAAGTTCTACTAATTATTAACTTAGACGACACTTACTCAAAAATTTGTGGAGTTGGAAAGTCATCGTAGTCGTTGTTTGAATTCAGCCAAGTTTTCCTTAATTTGTACTGAGATGAGTCCCCAGTCAAACTGAGCGGCGGAATCTTCACAACCTTGATGACATGCATCTTCTCCATGTCCAGTGGTAGCGAATTTCCAGCCCAACAACTTCCACTGTAAATAGCGAATGTCATTTTACTAACTACAAATAGTCTTAGCTATGAAAGACTACAACTAAAGGTTCCACTATAAATATAAATAGTTATAGGGGACAAGTTCACTTCAATACTGGCTGCTAAACTGGAATGAGGAGCGTACTACTGTACTGTTCCAAATACTTTAACTTTACTTAGAAAACACTGCTCCAGGGAATAAAAATTTAACGAGTGAGGTATTTTATCGGCCAATTTCCTTGTTGGAGTGCAACGAGTATTGAGTATTACATACATTGCAGTGGAGTGGTGTACGTACTGTGCCGCAAATAATAAAACAAGCGGAAAATAAAGCTTGACGCAAGGCATTTTACAATACACCCAGTGGTCCACCGAATAATCTGTATACGGAAAATATATTTTATTCACATTAACAACGGCATTGCTTCTTGCTTCCTGTGGGTAGACGAATTTGCATAGCAGAATACGTTCAATGACTCCGTAAACAATTAAGTACTCGATCTCCTCATATGAAGCAAATTGTTCGGTCTATTGAAGTAGGAAGCCTTGCAACTCGCAGATATAAATTTAAATTGACGAGAAGTGACGATCAGTGAAAGCGTGCATGAAGGTTGAAGGTGCTTACCAGAAGAGTGTCGCTAGTCCAACCAATATATACTGCTCATCATCCCCAATACAATTTTGACATCTGAAATATGATTGTAAGGTCGTGAAAAGCGTTTATACTTCCATTTTCAACACAGAAGATTCAATTGTGATTCTTCACCTTCAGCACGTAAATTCTAAATGCCACTAACCTGTTACACCGAAAGCACTCCGGATGAAACGTCGTGACGCCGGCTGAAATTATGGGACCACTTGCCGTCTGGAAATAAAGAAAATAATGTTGTCTATGTTTAACTCAATTTGAAACGTTGGGTTAGTTCATATTCATAACTACAAATCTAGGCCTACACATATTTTACTCTCAGGTAAAAGATAGATCATCTGGTCTGGCTGGAACTGGCGCATCAAATGAATTGACGCATTTAAAAATTACCATTAAACATAGTTTAATTAACATAAACGGTATTTAATTCGAACTCAACTAACTCTACTCTACTCTATAGTGGTACGACAGTACAGTAGTTCATAGTTGGGATTTTCCAACATACAGAGCAAACAGAACAAGTACAAGTACAAGACTCGAATTTTGATGAACAGTCAGTCCAGGCTGACTCAGAAATAACCAAGGTTAAGCCGGAGAGGAGAGGTGCGTTTTGCTTCGCTTGATTCAAAACAAAAACTAAAAACAGAGCCAAAACCCATCCAGCTATGACTTTGGTTATGGTATCAGTAGTGACGATTGCAATAGGCGTAGTCAATCATCAATCAATCAACCATTTATAATTGCTACAACTTGTAGATTATACATAATTGAACTGGTTAATAATTCGAAATAAATATCGTTTTCAAAGAAAGCTACGCACTACGTATCTATTTGGGTCGGATATGTAAAGCCGAATAAAACATTATGTAGTGCCCGATTTTAAATAGCCAACCTACTAATTTTGTATGCATTTTTTAAAACATCGCCACACTAACCTCTCCGCAGTAGAGACATGAGGCTCGGAAGCTTGCCATTTCTCTTCGACAGTATTTTCCACTGCTTCTTCCTCATAAACACAGTCTTGGAATGGAAATTCTTTTTTTGTTCACCATGCGGTCCACGTCACATGTCCACTGTTATTCATTGTGTTTGGTATGTCAGTGTCCAACTCCGTTCTAACCATGGACATACCGGAACTTCCTGAAGAACACGAATTAGAAGTTATATACATATATTGAACAGAGTTGCGCGTTGCACATTTCAGATTGAAGCTGATCCTGAAACCCGTCCATTGTCCTAGTCATATTACTATAATTTGCTAATATTCGGCTGGACAGTATCTGCAACAATATTGACTTTGAGCCGCTTTCTCTATGTGTATCACACTATAATCAAGTTAAGCAAAAATTGACTATATTTAGTCGATAATTTTGATGCGAGTTCCAGGTTCCAGCTCCCTCTCCTACCGTTGTCGTTTCAAGTCGGCCAAGTAAATGAACACATAAAGAAGATCTGTGACAACCAATATTTATCCGAAAATTGCGAATTTAGCTAATGAAATAAAATAACTTTATTTCATATATTGTATACTTCATTTTGCGTTTATTCCTAGCTACACATACATCACAGCATAGCTTCATTCATTAATACAAGTTCAACCAGTCAGAAAATCGAAATCGAATCTATCAAAAGTCGAAAGTTGAGTACTTAGACTTACAAAAATTGGCAGACGCTTGATAGATGCAAAATGACACACGTTCTTCGCTCTACACGCTCTGCGCTATTCCTCTATCTATTGTATATTTAAATTCAGATGTCAGGCCTGACACCAGATGACTCACGGTATTTCTCTGTCCAGTTTAGAATATTTTTCAACTTACTATCATATCCCCTTCTAAACATAAATATTCTTTATACTGTATGCTTGCAAATCCTTTTCTCTGTTTTTTGTTAATCAGGAAATTCAGTTTCTCTCCCTCATCATAAGATAAACATGGCTAAGGACAACAACACCTACCGCGTACAGTATAAGTAACATGTCGGTTACCGGCGGTGTCTCGCGCAGATAGAATAATTTAAATGGCTTTCTGGTATTTAATATTCACTTACTTACCGCTAACCTCGATGGCGTAAAGACGATTTGAGATTAACACCGTATTATTTATCCAGCAAGTAACCAAGTCTGAACCTTGACCCGGGCCGAGGTTAAGCTTTGACCTTCCACACCGACAGTATAATCCTTTCCTTTCTCTCCGCTTTCAAAACCTCCTGCTCCTGGTTTGGTATTTTATTTAACTATACAAAATAATAATGAGAGTTTCCGTTTCTGTCAAAGCTGGTTCTTCAGTTCACTTTCAAAACTCTGTATTATGTATTACAATTTACTAAGTAAATAGTAGTGATTCAAGGCAAATAAAAAAACCAAAACACAAGGCTTTCGATTTAATCCGATTACTAATCTTGAAACCGTTGTTTTTGGGAAGAAGACACACCAGCCAGCAGCAACCACCAGAGGTGAATATCTAATATACATATAATGTTGAATGTAGTTGATGTTCGAAGAATATAACAAACTCAGACCACACTACACGATCACAGATCTCATCAGAAGAAATCCTTCTTTCCTGAGTAAACCAAAATTAGAGGAACAACATGGACTTGACTTGGCTCACCACGCATGTAGGATATACAAGCTGCCTGAAGAGCGGGACTTCAACGGATGTCCTATTTTGTAGCATCTGAGTCCATTTCAGGAGCACCACCCAGTACCAGATGAGCTGGTGCTCATAAAATGTAGAAGAAAGCTTGGTTGAGTTGTTGGTGCTGATGAACCTCGTCTTGTGAACACACAAGAAGTTTGTATGGGGCATTATGAAGACAACACGACGACGACGACGGGATAAACAAAAGGAGCCTTCGAAGAAGGTTCAAGTCTAGTGAGAAAGTAGAGATGTTACAGTCACTCGAAGAAACCCTTTTCGGGAAGATGAGGCTCCTCCCAACAGACAAATGACAAATCGTATTGCCATTGAGGGGCGGCGGACACGAAACTTATGGTTTCTGGTTTCGAGCTTCTAGATTCATTTTTCATATCATATCATAACTCATAGTCATAACTCCAGAATCTAAGTTCGGCTAGATTTCCAAAATAAGCAAGTTATATTCAATCTGCAATGAATAGTTTAGTGCTAACTGATGTTAACCTATGTAGGAAAAAACAAAATCTGTCCAATGATTTTGAACGAATTCATTTTTACTCTTTTCATTCCACAGGCTATTGGAGATGATGATGTTTATCTTATCCTATTAATGTATATCTATTTTTGAAGAATGTGGTTTTGTAAGTTCCTTTAAATCCGTTGATTCTGATATAGCCAATTGATTGGTAAACCCAGGGAGCTTGATCAGGCAGTAGTAGTACATAGTAACATAGGGAGAGGACATGGCCATAAGAGTGAGAAAATTGGGGTGGGTACCGCGGTGGGGAGATT
>JAQFYU010001558.1:0-14402 GCA_034694905.1 Ceratophysella granulata
CGTATGATCGCAAATGGTCTCGCAACTCCCATTTGCGATCTCGCAAGTCGGTTGCGAGGCTTGATGAATAAGCTCCCCAGGTGATTGTTGAGCATAACTGCTGACAGTTGACCAGAATACCGATTAAGTAACCATGGAAACGGCTTATATTGACCCAACGACTTTGAAAAGAAAGTCGTTTGCCATATTTGTCGTGCTACGCCAGTGAGCAGAAAAACGCCTAACTCCAAACTGAACTTTTTGCCGTTAATTCGAAAGACGCAGGTGTGGCTCAAAAACATAGTTTGTGGGAATTAAGACGAAGGGCATGGATTGGATTTGGACGAAGGGAGTCCAGGTCCATCCATATAAAAAAGTGTTTTAAGTTGGGTAACATCACGTCAGGTCTATTAGACACTCTCAACCTCCATTTGGTTGATGTAACGAGGGATTCTGAAGTTTCCAGTTCCATTATAGTGACTAATGACGCACGAAAACTCTTCAATAACTCCGTAATGGGAACGTTGTGAGGTTTTGGAAGTATACAAATATAGAATTACGCCACCCTGATTTCATAGAGTCAAAGTCAACTTCAGCCCTACTCGCCTCACCCAAAGCCTTACCTCCGTGTCTGAATTCGAAACCCTTTCTAATTCAGAAATTAATTTCGGGAGGAAGATCAGACCAAGTTGTTCACAGAGAAGTGGACGGAATACACACAAATCTGCATGGTAACTCAAATTCCATCTGCCCAACTCGGCACGAATCGTCCTGTCTTCTGCCTCCAGAGTCATTAAGCCCATTTCACTACGGTTCTTTGAATTTCGTATCATATTTCCCTCACTTTGAAACTTGTAAAAGATTCAGTGGAATTGAATTCCATTTAAATAGAAGTTGGTGTACAGTTCGAAGTTTGAACTTTGAACAGCACAACCCAGTTTCTACTCTTGACCTTATACATTAATTCTTTCCACGAGAAGAAGCCAAATTGAATTTTAATCCATTAGGGCTTACTTACATTACGTTTCACTGCCCATCCATCTCCTCTCCAGTTAGCAGACAGGCGGAGAGCGGAACAAGTATAACAAGTTCTTTTTATTTTGAGTCACGTACGCAGAATCTCGCCTCTTCGTCAAAATATAACATGGCTAGGATCATGTACGACAGATTAGATGCACAAGAGCACCGAACTTCATGTCAAAGGAAAGGGTTCTTATGCAAAAACCTTCTTTCGGGGGCGCAATGGAGATGGCCGCACACCGGCCTGGTTTCAATATTAAAATTGTATAGTGCTAAGTGTATATCTGCATATTTTGGTGGTCTACTAATTTTTGTACTTATTTCGACGTTTTTAAACATATTTTGCACTTTTTCCTGCATATTTTGACAATTTTAGAATGCATTTTTCTATTGCATTAATTTTCTATATAAAATATTCAGGTTTTTAGCTTTGGCAATATATTGTTTTGGAAGTTCAAAAAAGTTTGCGGCATGATTTTAGTTTCATGTTTTTAGACATGTTTTGCGTTTTTACAATTCGGCTGAATGGGTTTTATACACAAGAATTTTTTTTCAAATTTAAACGCGTATTTTTGCATATAACTGTTTTTGCTGCATGTTTTGGTGCAAAGGAGCCATGAAATATCTAAATTGTACATGTACATTCATAAGAAACTCAAGGCTCCTTGAAAATACATATACACACTTGTTAAGTCGAAACAAGGCCATACTGACTTAACTCATTTACTTGGCTTTCGAGTTCCAAAGAAGTGAGTAAATTCGAGTATAGCATTCAGTAGAGTAAGTTTCGCTTATCTCCAATCTGCAACTTTAGGGAATTGTAAACATGGATAGGAAACAAGTGAAACGTTCACACGCTACAAACTATTGTGATTACCTTAATCGCTGAGTGGAGATCATTAGGAATTCCGTTTACCATTTAAGTGTCACTCAGGACTTTCCGGTTTCACGATATTCAGTAGTTAAAAGTACATCAAAAGATTTTGTAATGTTTTTTTAGGATGAAATGTTGACTTTACTTCACTTTTTTATTCGGTGCAGAGTTCCTAGGTAAAGAAGTCTTAAGAAGAACGGTTTATGTTGCCTAATGATAAGGAGGCGCCACGTCATGTACACCGCATGGAAGAATTTAGGCCTCAAAATACGGTATATTTGTTACATGTCTTTTTGCATGAAGTGGCCTCCTTATGGTAAATAACATGTCGCGTTCTTTGGGTTTCTTTATTTAGAAACTTTCGACACAATTTTTGTTTAAAATGTTTTGATCATTTTTACATTATTAGTTAATAGCAATCTACATACGGAGGCCAATTTCAATTAATACTCAAATTATATTGTATATCCAAAAAATAGGCCGCATATGCGACGCTTCTACTGTACGCACTCTAAACACGCACATCTCAGCATTGCCCATACCACCAAATATCGCTATACATCTGTAAATCTGAGCCAGGGTGGAAGGTCATTTACTTCCAATGAAAGAATTCCACAGAAAGTCTTTTAGTTGAAGATATCTGTTGAATTGGATGGAGTGACTACTTTAGTTTTCCAAGCATGTTTGAGGAAGAGGAAATATCCTTCCGAGTCGTTAATCCCGTGCCAGAAGAAGACTTATCTTTTTGGCCAGAAAGAATGTGGTTCTAGTAACATGGGATGTACTAAGAGAGATGCGTCCAAGTTCTCGTCATGTACACACAAGGAAAAAGACTTTGAGGTGGCGAGTCCATAATAAAAATAAAATTTCATGGATGGCATGATAAAAATAATCTTTCGGGAGTGAGACGGAGGATCAAAATGTAGGAAATTAAGTAAAGGGAAGTCAGAGTCGGAAATACAGGGTGGATGCGATATTTTTAGCCGTTTCAAAAAATTATGCAGCTCTAAAAAGAGGGCTGAGCATCTTGAAATTATGGTCTATTGAAAATATAAATATAAATAAAGTAAAACGGGATTTTTAAAAATATAATAAGCTGATGTAAGACTTTTTCAAAATTTTTTGAAAACAAATTGCAAGAATTAGCGCAAGATTTGCATTGAGCGGAGGAAAATTTGAAGAAACGGCGAAATCTTGTATGCAGTTTTAATTTTTTGGCAAGGTCAACGAAATGCTAAATTTTACTAAATATTTGAAAAATCACGAAAATGTTCTCAGCCTTAAATTTTTTAATACGTCTTGAACCCGTTCTATTTTCCATAAACAGTGTTGCCAAGTCTCTCGTGTTTTTGTTGCCGACTGAACTAAATAGTATTTTTCAAAAGAGGACAATTATCGTATCCACCCTGTACAAAAGTCAAGAGAGAAGACTGAAGAAAATGATCTATCCTAGCCATGGACTGGGCAACCAGAGAAACGTGAGGTATAAACTCGAAAATGAAATGTATATCAGCATATTTGCGCATATATGCTCCTACATATTCGAATACGTTATCTAATAAAAATAAAAAAAATCAACGAGAGCGACATAGTAAATTGGAATACTTTTTTTTTTGGACGTACATGGAATTGGGTAATATCAAGTCGGAATTTTGAGTGAAAGAAAGTGGAAGTCTTCCAGATCTGTGGGCAGAGGAAGAGACGGGAGTTTGGCATATGCTGGATATCACGTCAGCTGAACGAAAGAAGGAGAGAAGTGGAAGTAGTCGTGTGAATCCACCGACATTTATTATCCCTGATAGTATTACATGATTGGACATTACACAATTTGAATCCATACCAATCCTCCCGATTCAAGATGAAGCCTTCGACTGTCTTTCAATTCTACGAATATTTGATACAAGACGTATTCCACTCCACATGATCCATGCATGCCCTTTCTCTCTTGTCAATTATGAACACTCTTCCGCTATAATCCCATATTCTGCTACATGGCGCCTCAGAACCAACGTTGGACAAGGAAGCATGTTCCATGTGGACTTTTGAACTAGCTGACGGATACGGATGGTCTGCGGTGTACTGTGCTGATGACTACAATACTCCAGTGAATAATCAACGCATCTGAGTTGGTAAATTCCAACGAATCTCAGGATGCCCCATTCTGGTTTCAATTCTCGTAACTAGTTGCTATGACAAAATCAGGCACACGAGTTGATGATCACAGTACGGCATACTTTCTCTATTGACAGAGAACAGAATTCACTCCTTGTATATTAAAAAAAATGTCATTTCGAGAAAAATTATAAACCCGATTTTTGAGTATTATCAAATTGAGTATTTCATGTTATTTGAATTTTTTTGAAATTTAACCAATGATTACAATCAAAAATGAGGAGCTACTGTGTAATTCTTGACTTTTTTATAACAATTTAGATTAAGGCATATAAATTTTAGCCACTTTGGATAGCATAGGTTTTGAAATTTGACTTTCTCCACTCGTTTTAGAGTCATTTTGGACTTTACCCAGTTTGGCCACATAGTGTACTGATTTTACAAGATAAACAAATTGACAACTTTTTTAAATTTCAAGATTAACCCTTGCCTAAGGTTGTAAACCATGTGCCAGCACCCTGTGACCTTTGTTTTACATCTGACGCCCTCTGGCGGCAGAACATTTCCAAACCGGAAAGAATTGACGCTAGAATGAAGCATTGATCATTGCATGGCCAAGTTGCGGATGAGCCGCTCTGTATTTGAACTCGGCTACAATATTGATTCGTCTCACAGAATGACAGATAGGTAGAACAATGAAAAGAATGTTTCTAATGTCAAAGCGGAGTACATTTCACTTTGAGAGGAGCTATTTGGAATTTGGGTGCATCCTGACGACTTCTGAAATGGATTCCAAACCCGTCACTACTACCTTGATATGTTCAGATGACAAAAACATTCCTTTTCGAGAAGGAAACACTTCCTGTTTGGCATTTGACCTGTCAAGTAGGAAACCTTGGATGTGTCCCCTAGCTTTCTCCCAAATACGAGAATTCCTTTGATGCTCATCGGGTATTCTTTGCCAGGTGGATCTTCTATTCCAATTTTAAATAGAGCTTAGCCATTTTTTTGGAAAGTAGAGCAGGAAGAACCTTGATAGTGTACATTTTGATATATTTTAGCCTAATGAAACCGTCTGGCATTTCAAGAAGGCGTGGGGAGTGGATGTGCTCAATATGTGGATCTACGTGAATGGGAAAGGAGTGGAACAGTATTAAAGTTGCTACGTGGATCTTAGTGCCTGTCGGCTCTCAAGAGCTTCAAACAGAACTGTCTGAGTTCCTGAGTTTAATCGTGTATGTTTAAGATTCGACATGGATAAGATACCTGAGCCCTGGTTCCTTCACACAGGCTAACTCCACAGCAGCAGCATTATGCTAATGTAGTATCATGAAAATAAAAAATTCAAGGACTTTCATCCTCTGAACTACTAAACCCAAAACCTCTTCTGATCTAACACACCGATTTTAACATTTTTCTGCACAAAAACCGAACCGTCTATCCCTCAGCGTATCCAACTCCAGTTCAGACCCTCTTTCATGTGTACACACTACCTCAGATCAAGTCGAACAGGATTCTAATCCTCCAATAAGTTGGGTGGGTATCAACGTAGGGCACGAAACAGGGATCAGACATTATTGGCTACAGAGATCCATCGTGTATTAAAAACATTCGTTTTAAAAACATCGGGTCAGAAATTACATTCACAGTGGATAACATCGGATTAAGGTCACATGAAGGCAGTGAAACATCGTGAAAAAATGTAAATTCCTTTAAAATGGATGTAGCAACGCTTTGCATGAAAAATATTGGTTGTTCAAAGGACAAGGACAGCGAAAGAACATAATGTAATCAGTCAAATATCGAATGATAAAAACTTTGATTCTACAAAGAATTGCGGTAAAAGAGCATGGAAGCAGTAAAACATCGTTATTTGCCAAAAAGATAGTGACGCAATAACATTGAAGCAACAAAACATCGAAGGGTGAACAACAATTGACTGTCCAAGATACTGTGGCAAAATAACGTGTAAGCAGGAGGTAGGAAAACGTCGTGGGAACAAGTACAGTTCATCGTTCATCGCCCAAACATCGTACAACAAGCAGCGAAAACAATCGATGAAGAAACTTGGCTGCCAAAAGCACCATTGCAAAGGAACCAGCTAAATAATTCGACAGGAAAACATTGATGGCCAAAAATATCACTGCAAAACAAACACAGGCAGTAAAAAGATCGTGGTTAAAATTGAACAGTAAAACATCGTGACGAAAAAAACATCGGGACAAAGAACATTGAAGCAGCAACCATCTTCGCTGTGAAAAAGCATCGAAAATCCAAAATAGTAGCTTAAAGCAGCAAAAGACTCGTCTTTAAAAACATCGTGGCATAAGAGCATTGAGACAGGCAAATATCGCAGCTAGAAATGTTAGTTACCAAAAACAAGGTCGCAAAGGAACATGAAAGCAGCAAAACATCGTAGCGACAAACCATAGACTACACATCAACCCACCGAGCAAATGAACACTGGAGCAGTGAAACATCGTGGGAAAAGGAACACAAAAACAGAGACAAGATGTAGTGAAAAACATGGACTACCCAAAACATCGTCGCGAGTTAAGGAAGACTCAGGAAAACATCGTGACAAAAACATGTCCAAAACATTAATTTAAAAACTGGAGACAGAAAAGCATCGAAGACCTTAGTTGCAATAAAACATTGACATCATTCCAACTTCGCTGCATGATTTTTCGAATCCTGCGATGTTCCAATCCACCGACTATGTTTAGAATCCTGCTTCCTTCGTCAGTGAAGATGATCTGAAGGAGGAGGCCCATTTTCACTTATGAGGACACCCTGGTCCCTGTCGTTATTGCTTTTTTGTTGATACTTGATACAATATTACTCGAGTTACTAGGATGTCTCTTGGTCGACACGTGCCATCCTCTTTTTCACTCAAGTGGACCGAGTAACAGAGAAGAACTGAAGGACAGACAGGGTTCCCCAACAGATCTTTAAGTTCCAAAAAACTGAGACATGTGTCTTCCAAGTTCCCATAAGTAATAACATAATAATTGATTAGTACGTATTCGGATTGCCCGTCCTCTGTCTCCATGTACCAGGATAGACTGTCAAAAGTATCACTCGACTCCCACTCAACTACCAGACACTTCTTTGAGAATCCTGGCCCAAATATCACAGACTAGCCGACTGTATGAAGGCGGGTACTTTGGGTGTCCCTCACTCTGTCCGCCTCTTCAGTGAACTGGCGGACCGAGACTCTGACACAAGTCATGCATCTCTCGATCATGTCTCGAAATCCGGGATCTATTTACCCAAACTTCTCCAAAGGAAAGACTCGTGTAATCACAGAATGAGGAATTAGTCGGGTGAATATGGATTTGAGACAGATCCGTGAACACAGGAGGTAACCAGTTGAGACGTGAGACGTGTGTGATCTCAGCCCATGTACAAACGTCAGATGGAGAAGTGCAGTGAGGGAGATTTGATGAGCTTTCTCCACTAATTAAATTCTTGTACCATTTCTCCTGTTTCTCATCTTACTCGCGAAATTACTTAATGCGTGTTCTGAGTGGCCTTGACAAGTACTATGAAACCATATTAAATGAATGCCCTTGGAAATCTCGGATTTGTATCTCGAAAAGCGTCTTTTTACATAGGCTTCTTATTTAATATTTATTCATATTTATATTTATTCATACTTTTTTTTCCTTTCGGTGTACTGTACAATACACAAATCGTTTAGTTTGCTCGCCTAAAATCAGAAGTTGTCCATCTGGTGCGTACCATAGTTACACGTGGAAATTGATTTTTCCAAACAGGAAAATCGTCTTCGCCTTCGGTTAGAAATCATTTAAGGTTGAGAAGTAGCAATTTCGGGTAGAGCATATTTATGGTGGTCAAGATTTGTAATATTATGGGCAAAATGGGAATCTTATGGTGGGTGAAATTTATCATGATGGCGGCGGGTCAATGTATATCCAAAGTGGATGAAAATTTTACTATGGCGGGCAAATTCCTCATTTTAAGGCGAGTGTGCTAAAATTTGAAGCATATGGCGAGCAAAAAATGTATATTTCAAGACTTGTGTAAAAAATGGCGAGCAAAATCCTTGTTGTAAGGCGGGGGAAAAGTGTAATATGGCGGGCAAAATGAGTGTTTCAAGGAGAAAACTTATGTGGGGAAAATGTGTATTAGCTGTGGTTAAATTTGTAATATGGCGAGCAAAATTTTTATTAAACGTTAGTGAAAATTGTAGTGTGACGGACAAATATGTTCATTTAGTTGGTATTTGTATATAGTGGATAAAATGTGTATTAAAGGCGAATAAAATTTGTAATATGGCAGGCAAAATGTGTATTTTAAGGCTTGGCAAAAAATGAACCTTTCAATATTTGTACTTCACTGGAGGCGGAATGAGTATAAATTCGCCAAATTGACAATTGCATGTCAGGTCAAGGCTAAATACAAGCCCAAAAATTCTAATTTCTTGAATTTTGACAGTAAAATAAATGGAGAAGTTAGTAGTGCTGAGATGAGACGGGGAGTAATAAATCGAGTTTGACTCTAACTTGGACTTGACTATGAGATTCCTACTCCTCAATTGCAAGACTCGAGTCCTTGAAGAGGCTGTCTTGACAAGGAATGTTATTTTTACGATTTGAAGGAGACTAAAATGAGGATAGTGGGATGGGTGCTTCTGTTCTATGCTATTTTTAATTTCCTCGGTCTCTTCCGGACTTGTCTTGAAACATGGCGCGACAAGGAGTAGATTAAAATCCACAAGCCTTCCCAACGTTTCTCATTTCTCAGCTCAGACTTGAGAACTAAACAAGTCATTATTACTATATGGACCTTCGATCCGGTAGTCGTCTCTCGATGACCCAAATTCTGAGAGGAAGAAGAGACCCGTGTCCGTTCCACCTTGTTGTGCTACACAGAAGACGCTCTCGTTCTGGAACTGAGTTATATTAAATGCCGTCTCAACTTCCGTTTGCATCTCAGACGATCTGGAGAGTGAAAGCAAAACTCAGAACAAATTCTCAAACTTCCACCTCTTCTCTACTCGGATCCAAAAAAAATCCCTGTCATTGGCTGCTCATGTCAACATATTGAGAAGAATATTTGAGCCAAAACTAAAAATGGCCAGGCTGGTTTTAAAAAAATAATTCGATGAAATTACGACCCATTTTTCTGTAACTGTGCTAATTACTCGAAAATTTAATTAAAATTACATATAATTAAATGAAAATATACTTTTCAATTAAACTGGATAAAGCATATCCACAATTTCTCCATGACAAATTACAATGATTAAATTTTCGTTCTAAAATATAGGCTCAATTTCATGCTAAATGGAACATTCTGGTAATTATAATGAGGAAATAGAACATTTTTGTATCTCCTATTTACTGAAATAGACTAAATTACTGCTGTGTACTTTGTATATGGAAATATCCCGTAATGTTGAGATTCGAATAATTCTAGAAGTTAAATTTTTCCTTGATTAAAAAAGTATTGAAACGTTTGAACCCAAGAATACATAAAATTACGAAGAAAAGTCAATTAGTGGTTCTATATTTCGCCAGGAAAATATTAACACGGAAAAGGCGCTAAATAATTTTTTGGCCCTAGCATCATTTAGCGGCTTTACCTTACCCGCTAAAACCGTTTAAGTTTATTAGACGCTATTTGAAGCCGCTATTCATTTACATGACATGATTTCATGCAGAAAATATTATATATAACATAGTATTTTTATATTTATACAACTTCCTACTCGTAAAAAATATTAGCGGTGTTTTTGAATTGACATAAGAAGTTTAGCGCTTAATACTTGTTTTATTGCGGCAGGATTTGTATATGAAGGAGAGAAGCGAAAATTTTAGCCTCACCAAGTCTGCATTAAATGATTAGCGGGAAAACGGGATTTTTAGCACCATTTCCGTGTTTCCGCGCAACCTTTTTTAAATGGTAGCCACTGCGACTTGCCTAGACGTAACTTTTTAAGGTTAAATTTCCTTAGTTAAATTGCACTAATTAAAATTTCTATTAATTAGCTCAGAAAGCTAAGTTTAAGAATGCCCAAGTTCATATTTTTGGAACAGGTGAAAAAAGAGAAATTCGTGGCCCAGAAACCCAGATTAACACAGAATTGAGATGGAGATAATGACTATGTTTGAGGATACATATTATGCTCAATGAAATATCCCTTTACTTTAGTGAAGAAAGTAGTATCAGCTAAAGTTTTGGTTTTAGGATTTCACTGTTAATTGCTCGGAACAACGATTATACTTTCTCTTTCAATCCTTCCTCAGTGAAGGTTTCCATATAACTGGACTGCAGGCTAGGTTTTTAATACTTATAACAGTCGTGAAACTTTTATTCGGAAATATAGATTCACAATGAGAAATGATTTTCTGGTAACTTAAAATTAAAGTTTGAATAAAATAAAATCTGATATTAAATATCAAAAAAATTCTAGTATCCGGTCAAATTCTAAAGGCGAATGTGAAATTGAAAAATACACACCAGTACTCACTGTGCACTATTTATTGACAGACTGTTTTTTATAGTGGATTGAGATCAACAGCATGACATTCATTTTGAAAGAAAATTCAACCGATAAGACCTTCTCCCAAATTTTTGAAATTAAATTGTCCAAAAATTTTTAAGTTGGCATAGAGGAATAATTATAGCAATAGCAACAATTTTTTTTAACCGCTAATGTCTCCCTTATTAAGTCGTTTTTTTTTAAATTGGCAAACATAGCTGCTTCCTGAACTATTATCCCATTTTAACGCAATTTTTTTCAATATTATTCTTGAAGCAAGAATTGACTTTTAGTCATCTTAAAATATCTTTAAAAAATGTAGTTTCCTTTATTCCGTTATATTTTCAATATACCATGTTGCCAAGTCTTTCGAGTTTCGGGTACTGAGCGGCAATTATCGTATCTACTCAGTATTTACACATAAGTACAATCTACTACGACACAGAAAATTTAAAAACATCAACATCAAATGATGAATAAAATAAAATGCCTTTCCTCAAAAAATGGAGAAAGCAGGATCTCATAAGACAGTACTGGCCTGAAGAAAGTTATTTTGTAGTTTCTGGTGCTCAGGAGAGTTTGGGTAGGATGAGTTGGGACGGTAGTTAATCAGATGTTGATACAGAAGCCTCTTGGTCTCCGCTCAAGTGGAAACTGATTTCTTTTACAAAGAGAGTCTCGGAAAGTGTGATGGGAAGCTGGTGTTCCATGCTCCGCTTCTGGGAGTTCCCCCTCTCTCTCAATTTGTATTTAAATTCCTATCTGTTTTCTTGTTGACAGACTTGGTCGTTTTTATTTCCTCAAATGGAGATAATGAGAAGAGACAGACGGAGTCTGTAGGGAAATGAGATGATGAGTCAAGTCGGAACAACTCCATTTCCTCTCCTTTCCAAAAACTTGGACTCAAGAAACTTAAATTGTGAATAGGAGCGAGAAACAAGGATTTTGTGTGTGTGTGTGGAACCCGACGAAGAAAGCTTGAGGGTGAAGAAGGTAATGGGAAAAGTTTGGAGTTTCCAGGTGCTCCACACCTGGGCTCTCATTCCGTATTAATGATTTAATTAATTAATATACTATTTAGTTGGTCTCTGCTCCGGCTTCCGGCCAGGCTTTACTTCTATTTACATTTACGTCCAGGGAAGTCCCTTTCTGCCTTAATCCTCATCCTCCAGCCCGTCTGGACTCGAGTTTGGCTGAAGAGACAGGCCAGGCCGTAGTCATTAATAGAACGGAGTCTCTGGGGAGGAATGGCTTGGCTATCTGTAGGTGAAAGCACACCATGTATTTCTACAAATGTGTGTCTCTCCCTGTATTCCCTTCCTGGAGGTTAAAACCTGCCTTCTCAAAACTGAAAGTTTGAACAAAGTTTCCTGGCTTAGTGTCTTTAGCAAGAAATTCAAAACATGATTCACAAATAAGTGGTTTCTGTCTTTGTTAGCCTGGAAATTGCTATTTTAATCAAGGTTATTGTGATTTAAATTTGAATTTAATTGATTTAAGCTTGGTTGAATACAGGATTAGGGAACACGCGGTAACCGCACATGGAGAAAGCTAGATGGTAACCACTGACTCGTCCATGGTAACCACCCGTTACTTCAGGTTAAGTTAGGTATTCCGAAACGCGCGCAAGTGGCTACCATGGGTGGCTACCATGTGCGGTTACCGCGTGTTCCCTAATCCTGTATTCGACCTTAAGCTTGATTTGTTCCAAAAAACAATAAAAAATTAAATAAATTAAGCAAAATCCTTGAATATACATATAGTATAGTAAAGATCCTAATTAAAAATATGGATAATAAATAATGAAAAACGTCCAATACTAGAATTTAATGATATTGAAAAATACGTGAAATTGTAAATTCGCAATAATTAGAGGATCAAAATTCAGGGAAAATGGAAAGAATCCATAAAATATTCTCATTTTTCGAGAAGATTCTAAAAAAATATGTTAGAATATTTTTTTAAAACTCTGATTTAAAAGAAACTAACTTAATTTTAATTTGAAAAATCTATGTCTACACTATCCGTGTAAGTATTAATACATCAGAATTTGTTTTTGAAAATTGAGTGAAAATTGACTAATGTTTAATTTACTATTTTTAGTACTTACTTTAAATTGGTATATGCAATGAGATGTACCTTTAGGCGGATAGAGGAAGGTAAATATTTTTTAAAAAATGCGTAAAAATAGAAAAAAAAATAAATGCGTAAAATAAATAAAATAAAATACATGCGGTAAAATAAATAAAATAAAATAAAGTTCAATGCCATTAAAAAAAGTCACAAAAACAAAAGAGAATTTAATAAAATTTTCACAAATCTTTCCAAAAAATTTCCAGCGACCATTTAAAATCAAAAATAGAAAAATTTCAAATTGAAACAGCCTCTTTGAATTTGAATTAAAATCAGTTTTTAGAACACCTTGATATAGTTAAAAATCAAAATTAAATATAATTTCTGAAAATTGAATATTGAACTAAGAACACCAGTTTTCAATCAAGTCATCTCAAGATTTGTCTTTGCCTTATAAACACCAATCCCATAAAATGAATGCCTTGTGCCTGAAATCCGAATTCGTCCTGACACTCTTCATCTTCTTGAGCCTATCTTTCCAAATCCTTCCCAATTCCGCGTGAGAACTTCTTAAGACAGTAGAGAAAAGTAGATGCAAGTGGCCTACTAGCATGGGAAATGCTTTCTAGACTCCAAGCTTAAAGTCCGGATGCATCCCCGCTTTCCCCATTTGCATCCGAAGGAGCTGAGCCCATTTCCAGAGGAGAGCTTGGTATGCAAAGTGAGAAGTGGGGAGGCCGCTGAGTGAAAGCGGCTTTCCGTCTTCCTGTGAGGCATTAAGGGAGTTTCTCCGGTTCCCTGGGCAGATGGTCGGTTGGGAAGGTGAGGTCTGAGACAAGGTACTTAGTTCTTTCTCCGCTCAGACGGAAAGGGCCAGGGCGGCGATTGATGCTTGGCAGAATCCAGACCTCTTCAAAAACCCTCTCACTTCAAACGCTAATCCCTCCGCTCTCTCCCTGATGAAGACAGAATTGTCTTTCTCAGTCCCAAATCCTCCGCTTCCAGACACTCTA
Source organism: Ceratophysella granulata (assembly GCA_034694905.1). Classification (NCBI taxonomy): domain Eukaryota; kingdom Metazoa; phylum Arthropoda; class Collembola; order Poduromorpha; family Hypogastruridae; genus Ceratophysella; species Ceratophysella granulata. The sequence continues at coordinate 13,583 of JAQFYU010001558.1, forward strand.
CAAAGGTTTCCTTAATTATCTACCAAACTCACTCCAATCACTTCTAAACGCTTCTCTCATTTCAAACTACGAACCGTACTCAGGCCTCTGGGCTTGGGTCCGCTGGATAATTATGCTATGTCCTCACGATTCAGCACCAGGCATCCGGTTCAAATGAATGTAGGAATTACTAGAGGCAATTTGTAGATCCAGAATTCCGAGCAAGTCGGTGGAATTGACGAGGATCATGACATTAATTGTGTAATGTTTTAATTTGTGTATCTTTTGCTGCACATATTTCAATATTTTAAAAATTCAGTGCAGTATGGTTTTTTAAAATATGTTTTGCACGTTTTAGAGCTTTTGGGCTCACTGCTGCACTTTTATTGTTAATTTTGACAATTTTTGAAGATTTCTATTGCTTTAGGTTTCTAAATATAGGTTTTCGCATTAGGAATATCATGTTTCGAAATTTCAATTTCAATTGTTAAAAAATAGGGGTACATTTTATTCGATGTTTTCAACATTTTTTGGGCGTTTTTTAGTTTGTCTGATTAGATTTTTTTATCGAGAACTTATTTTTTATGAAATTTTAGTTAGTATTTTCGCGTATTAATTGATTTTACATTTTGATGTTGATTTCAATTTTGGTGCAAGCGTTTTACTTCTAATTTTTGAACTTTTTAAAGATTTCTGTTGCATTGGTTTTCTCTATAGAGGTGTTTGCATACTATTAGGAATATCTTGTTTCGAAATTTCAATTTCAAAATGAGTTTCAATTATAGTTAGATATTTTTCAACATTTTTTGATTTTTAGATTTGACTGACTAGATTTTCATGT
>JAQFYU010001559.1:0-14400 GCA_034694905.1 Ceratophysella granulata
TGTCGCGCTTATAATCCATTTTCGCATTTTGCTTATAATCCAGATAGAATTATAAGCAAATCGTTTGAAAGCCCCTATAGTAGCAATACATTAAGTAAGTTCGACATTCGACATGGACTTGTATACACATACAAACACCACAAAACTAAACTATCAACAAACAATGCTAAGTAGTAAGTAGACTCAAGTCTGTGGGTCTGTGTGTGCCAAGTTCCATTTCGAATCGATATTAATACTTAACATATAAAATTAATATGCTCTACTACCCGCTTTTCAGAAGCTAGACTCGGGCTGGCCTCAAACGCTGTAATTTCATGCGTGTCCAGTCAACCCTGTCTTGTCCGTCTCTGTCCATGCTAATTTGGACATACACATGACATAAGCATGTTAAACCAAAAAACCAAAACGTAGATTTTCTCCTGCTCTACTAATTCCGAGTTTGTATCCTACTAACTGGGAAAAAGTGGGTTCGTCTAATTGTAATAAGCCTTCCTTCCAGCACTCGGGCAACCTACGAACATACGGCCGTACCACATGTCATAATAAATTCTGATCCTAGCCTGCCGGACTTGGAACGTACGGAATGAGAAGATTGTAATCAATGTAATTAATTCTTTCAAATTTTTATTCCTCAGGTCACCGTTCCTTTTTTTTCCTCCTCAAAATCCTACTATTTTAATTAACAGCTTTTCTTCTCTCTCCCAAAACATTCAGAGATAGGACTAGCTCATTAGCATATAAAGACAAGTAGGTAAGTAGAATTCCATTACAAGATGTTTTACCTATTTAGCCACGATCGGACCCAATCCCTTACACCTGTACCGTTCTCTCCGGGTAGTATTTCACTTAACATGTCCTTTAAAAACTTTATCACACACGTATATGCAATAAATGAAACAAAAGAAGTACTTGGGAGTGTACGACTACCAAAAAGATATGTAGTCGAGATATAAAAATATATAGAAAGAGTGGAGGGTGGTGTAAAATGTAAAAAGTTCTTGTGAAGCTGAAGACTGGTACAAGGTATAGGCATAATTATTCGGTGTGGTGAGAAAAAGACTTTTCAAAGTTTCAACAAGGAGAATCTGGACTCGGTTGCCTATAGGCCTAGATACAGGTAAAACTGCAACAATCAAGGAATGGTTGTAAAGTAAGAGGTACGGATGCCTACCAGACGGCCCCGGATCCCACCTGAGCTCTGTACACACAGATGCTGAAGCCATGCAGTGTGCACGGAGAACCTGGCCCAGCACAGACGTGGCAGTAGTGGTACGACGGGGAACCGGCAGAAAAGTACATTGACCTAGCTCTTGAGCACTTCTTGGATTTCATGACAAACGAAATATTATTATTCATCAGAAACCTCAATCTCCCACAGAACTGGCCCATAAGCACATTATCTTCCTTCCATGTCCGTTTTGAGCGGAAAAAAATATGTTATGATTAAATATTTAGTCATCCATGCAAACTGATCCTCTCTCGCTTCGTGTTCGCACCACTGATCATTAAACAAAATTCCAACTTATCAGTTTACACTACAACAACCAACCTGAAAGTCACCAGCTTAGTATTTTTAAAACTCACTTTATTCTGAAGTGTAGTAAGTAAGTACTACATGCAAGTGAAGGACAATGTATAGAACGGAAAACAATACCATGCCGCCGCCGGTTTAGTAGCATCATGTCTCAATTTGCAAACTGTTGGCAGTTGCAGTTGGGTTAAAAGCATTTTATGTTAGTGCAAATATGTTGGCATAAGGCATGATATGAAGAGAGTGTAATCGTAGTCATAAAATAGAGAACAGGTATGATATGTGATAATCCTGCCTGGTTTGCTCTACAACCGACCGGATCAGACCAACTATGCCAAACGAACCCAGTTTGCAAATAAAAAGCTTGGATCAGAAATTATAACATGGAGACGGGGAGCAAGGAACATGTGGCGAATGGTATATGGTATTGGCATGGCACTGCTTGAACAATAGATCCCATATCCCATCCATAAATTATGCAGATCATGTACACCAAGTCCATAACGTCATAAATCTGAGCATAGCCAATACCAAAATAAATGAAAACATCGGTTACATTAAGATATATAAATCGTCACGTCCTATTGCAATTCCAATGTACTTTCGCGAATTCGTTGTCGAATTCCAGGATTGGCTTCCAATGACTCGTGTTTGGAGGATACTTCAGGAGGGACGTCTACTGTTACCCTTAACACTTCCACACTACTTGAATGAAATGCTTACGTCAATAGCCTATAGCCTATCTCTCTCTACTCTACTCTCTACTCCTGCAGTTCAGCTTTTGGGCTCATTTGTATGTTTAGTGGATTTCGTATTTAGTAATACTTGTGCCGGATGTTGGGGAACTTCACTATCTACCTTGTTTGGAGCTCTGCTGAAAACTAATCTGAAGACTCAACTTCCTTACTCATGAAAACAAAATGTGCTTTGTAGTAATTCCTTATGTCAGGACGTCAGGAGATGAATGACACAGAGCTGGTTCCTGCTTGAATCAGGATTAGGATGAATCATTCATAAGGCATTAATACACCACGGTGTAGAATTACAAGTCACTACAAGAACAAGAAGGTAGACACTATATGCCTCTGTTGTTTGTACGGATCTGGGAGCTCCTGTGTGGAGTAACAATGGACCTACGATTTGAGTATCTATGTATGTAGCTATAGCCTGTAGTCCAGTCAGACACGAAGAAGATGAATTCAGACTCATCTTTTTTTTTGCATATTCCCTATTAAATCTTAGTTTATGTTTTTGCTGTAATCAATGTGCTCGCACGTTTCCTTTTGTGCCGGTATCATTATCCAATTCTAGTCTATACCCAATCATAATCATCATCAATGAGAAGCCTTCTGCAAATTCTTTAAACTGCTCAGCCTGCAGTCTTTCGCCTATTCTAATTTCATATTAATCCTTTCTTTCCTGACAACATTTCTCTATGGAGATAGGCTTCAATTCAACTCTCAGCTTTTGAGGCTTGAAGTGCTTTGTATGAGTTTGCACATTGGGAACTACAATCTGCAACGTCAAATGAGATTTGGGAATGCCGACATCTTTCATCTCCTTCATCTCCATCCCACACTCCCGTTATTTATCAATTACAATCAAATAGCCTTGCTGGCTTGTTCTACTCTGTCTGCACAAAGTCAGAGAACTAAACTCAACCTGAGCCAACGCTTTCCTTATTTGAATGAAAAACTAATTGCTTTATCATTCAAATGAGGCGTCCTAATTAAACCAATACGAGTCGGTAGTAGGAAACGCCAGAGTATCAAAAAGTTATCTTTCTGCTGCAGGTGAGTTGAAACAGGTAATTTATGTTGAAATTACACTACCGAGCTCAAAGTCAAAGTCCATGCGTATTGATTTAATTTAATTGGGAGGCGGGAAATCTTTTGTGCCTAACGGCGTATGTAACTTAAATACGACAATCAAGTTACTATGTCCTACTTCGTATGCTTCTTATTTGTTCAACAGAGAGTAAATTGAATTCAACCGACATACATACAAGGTTCGTTCGGTCACAAAAAGTAGTAGTGTCGTGGGTTGTTGCACGCAAACTAAGAGTATTACATAGGAGAGCAATACTGCAAGTCTGTCTGGTCTCCCCAACGATTTAGCTTCAACGAGTCGGATTCTGAACCGGTTGCGTTAATAGATAATAATTTTTGCATGGTGTGCGTATTGTTTATGAAGACACAAATGGCAAAATGCAAAATGCAAAATTCTTATTTGATCGCTAACAATCGTCATAGATACTCGGTCGAAAGCGGCAACTTGTAAAGCTTGTGCTTATTTGATGACGGGCAAAACTTGCACATTAGCGGGCAAAATAAGAAATCTTTGTATAGCGCTAGAATTCATTTCAAAACCACCTCAGCAAGTTATGCTCGCAGGGGTCCTGCCCAGGTCGAATTCTCAATTTCATTTCACCAGTGTGATATGATATCCAATTTGAGTTCCTCCACACACACCAGTTCAACTTCTATGGACTGGACTGCTGGACTATGTTTTAAATATTTATTGCTGAATGGCCTGGCCTGCATGTTGTGAGCAGGTTCCAATTAAGCCGGAAGTTCCACTAAGGTGACTAAAAATAGATATTTATTTATATATTTATATTCGAGGAAAATCATCAAAGATATATCGTGTCGCAAAGTCAGGAAAGGCTGCTGGGGATGCTACGACTACTGATTGAGTTCAAGGTAGACGAAAAATTGGTATGGAATAATGAAGATGCGAATATCTAGTTCAAGCTGAGGCACATGGTTTCCAGTTTATTATGGATGTCTGGATACAAAATGAACCACGTTCCAGGTTCCTACAATTGTGTATTTCACATGGATCCTAATAGCGCGGTTTCCGTGTGCCTCCTACCTTTGTTGAACTTTTGGCATAGTGGCATATTCCACACGTCCACCGTATATCTGTAACTGACTGAGAATTGTCAATAGTTACCGATATTTTTTTATCGTATTGACTCAGGCCTGCCTATAAAATCCACCGTTCCCCGTTCCATGTTGGAATTGGAAGGAACTAGGTTCACCGTTTCACAATTCCCTCTCATACACCGAATCCTCCAAAGTAGGTGAAGGGGTCCCTTTTTTGGTGGATTTAGAGACCAAAATTTGAGGATGTCCTGCCGAAAAACATTTGCGCGCGTTAGCTTACGCATAGGTTTTTAAATCGACCTTACAATGACTGCAATATTGCAGGAATTAAATTTCGTCGATATTTTGATTACCTGAATTTACCCAGTCATCAAAAAATGAAATTGTTTTGCATTTGTTTGAACCTTTGTAATTTTTTTATTTTTACAAATTATATGGACGACATATTTGGATTTGGATGGCCCATTCGAGCGAAGTGTAGCCGTCCAGAAGAATCGGCAGAAAATGTCCAAAAACACACAAATAATACCCAACCCAAATCATGACCACTTAATAAATCGGTCGTCTTTTATATTCATACATTTATAGAATCGCAAATTGCACGAAGTGCAATAAAATTTTGAATTCTGTAGCCGTAATTCTCATTGACCGACCCCGGCGTGATCTTACTATTTGAAACGCCACCTTCACCAATTGCGCAAAGCGGAAGAAAATTTTGCGCTTTGAGAGCGAATTCTCACTATCCTACCCAGCTAAATCATACACTGAGTTGAAAAATCGACTATTGCGCGAAGCCTAATTTTGTTTTGTTTTTATGGCAAAACTTTACTATCCGATACCTCAAGATTACACTATTCAACGGGATTGAAACAACTTCAATCGGAGTTAGAAAGCCGATTTTCAAACGAGGTTGAAATTGAATCATCGGGGTTGACTCGATCAATTTCACACTGAGGGAGTATTAAAAGCGCCGTGTAATCCAAGTCTAAAGCTAGATTGTGGAAATGAAATAAGCGAGGGAGGCGCTCGGTGACCCAGAAAATCAAAGAAATCAGTCATATTCCATAAACAAGGAATTTTAGGGTCAGTTAAGCGCTTAGGGACCTCAAATCCGGTCAGATTCCAAAAAATTATGGGATTTTGAGGTCAGTTTGGCGATTTGGGATCAAGAAATTCAATCAGACTCCAGAAATCAAAGAGTTTTGGGGTCATTCTGCAGCTTTTGGACAGAAAATTCCGGCCAGATTCCAAAAGTCTGGGAATTTCGGGGTAGTCCCATACTCTATTGGGGTATAGAAGGTTTCGGTGTATGCCTCCCTCTTGCCTTTCCCTGACGCTGCTGCTGCTTGCTGCTCCCTTCGTGTTCCTGATTCCTTAGTTTATGAGCATTTGTGGAAAATATAAAAAACAGAAAAGTTTTTACGGCCTGTCATCAGGGCAGGACCACGAAGTAAAAATTGTACTCTTGTGTATTCTGTCCTGTCTGTCTTGTCTTATTATTTGAAGAATAGTTCATATCTTCCACTTCCTACCTACGCACACAGCACACACACAACTCACTCAAACAACATAAATTGAGCCTAAACTCATAACTCCTAAAACTTGGTTATTGACAAAATATAAATTCATACACTATCTACTATCTCGCGCTTTTTGACTTTATGTCAGTCAACTCCGAAACAGAAAAAATAGGGCTCAGCGAGATAGATAGGAGACGAAACTTTATCACTTCTACTACTTAGTACATAGGAGAATTAACTGAGCACATAGCAATAAATACAAATACCGGTCATTTCATGCGATAAGAATGTCAAGAGGGGTCGGAGCACCACCATCACTGCTTGCACAAACTAATGTTGTACTGCTGTGGTGTTACCGTATCGCCTTAAACTTAAATCATGCTTGGAGGATTTCACTACTTACATGTGTATGTAGTATTTAATGAAAAGTGCATCGAAAGCACATTCTATCAAAATGTGAAACATTCCGTGTTCTGGCATACACTAAAGCTCAAGCACATGCACACAGACTGGGGAATCTGGAATACATTTCCAGAGATCATGAAATCACGAATATAATTCATAATTCATAATGCACTGGGCTTGCCTTTGCTTAGTCAGTCGAGGCCGTGCTTTTTGGTTTGGTCGGGTAGCCGGTATTCAATATTACATATTAAAAGGCCTATAATTATCGATGACGGCATACTGTCTGCCATACGGCAAAGAAATCCGAGCGCACGATTTGGGCTAAGACCATGACAGTAGTACTTGTACTTGTCCGACTGGATTAGTCACTCAGTAAATGTATCATCAAACTTGAAATAATATTGTGCACAGGTAGCAAACAAAACGCGTTCAACTTTAGCTTTTGCACAAATTTCCGCTCGACCGACCCAAACCAAATAACAACTCATATTTTTTGTTCGTATGTCACATGTCGCACAACAACACAACACACTAAAAATAAATGAGTGACCTCTGCTCATTAGTATCTCAGGTGTTTGGCTATTTGGCAAAGGGAAATTGAAGTTTACACGGATATTTGTAACTGAGTACATATAATTTAGAGTGACATACAGCATAGAGGCGAGTTTGAGAAGTGAAGGGATATTTGGTTGGCGTTGTTGTCGTCTGTTCGTCCTCCAACACGTACTATTGTTCCGTGTTTCCAAGTCACTCAAATCAAACACTTCACAGAAACTATTCTTCTTCGGGTCAGAGTTCCACTGTTCTGATTATTCAATCTGATTCGAAAGTGTTTTGGGAAAGAAGTTGTGTCAACTTATGTCACTCCTCTGCTATTGTTTCTACTTTGGACGAGAAAGGTTCTCGCTGTCGTGGAAAAGGACCGCGTGTTCCGAGGAAACTGACTGAGGGTAGCGCAGAGCGTGTTGGGCTTTTGGGCTCTCAAACTGTTGCTTGTCTTTTGCCCTGCACTTTGCAAGCCTGGCGTGGCGTACTACATTCATTCTAACTACGAACGAACAGAGGATCCAAGATTCAAGGGTTGGTTGGTTGTTGGGAGGACGCTTGTTTTCATCGCCCCCTGGCCGTATACGCTATGTACTCTACTATATGCATGGCTCTTGCTTAGCTTCTTTTGCTGCTTCAGCAGAGATAAGGGAAGGGAATTTCCCTGCTCTTCTGTGTTGTGGGGCCATCCAAGTCATTTCTGTCTTTTACCTGCCTCTGGCACCTTTCCGACTTCCCACCAGCTACGTCGTCCCCACTATTTAACAGATATTAAATTAAGGCTACAGGCTGGCCGTCGAAGTCATTTGGAGGGATTGATATTCCTGAATATTTCAATACTACCGTTTTTGATTACTTACTTTGAAGCTCTTAGTCTTCCACTTCTGAGTTCAATTACTCACAGGATAAGGTCAGTATGGTCATTTGTTGAAAATACATTTCGCGAATGAATATTTAAACAGCATACTGTGCTTTTTGCACACAATCAGGCAAAGCATTTTTAAATGATCAATGGCTTGATTGCAACTTGACTTGATGTTGATTTTCATATGTTCAACTAGAAGTCTGATTCAGCGGATTCGTTATTTCAAGAATTTGGGAATGTGGTAATATCCCTTCTGGTGAACAGAAAATGTCAAAAACAGAAAGGATTTGGGAAGTTGTGGTTCACGAAAAATTTAGAAAAATCAACTGAACAATTGCCACCGTTCTATTTCAATTTGGCAACGTATTGTTGGGTAAAATCGTTTTGTTTTGGTTTAAGGGTAATGATTGTTCAACTATTCGTATTATTGCACAACACTAATACTGGCTTAGATTTTCGCCAATTTTCTTTTGCCCTGCCCAGTGAACCCTGGACCTAGAAATATACGTTAGATAGTTGTAAACAATTTGCGGTATTAAAATTGCGGTGGCGTTCGACGATATGGTATTCATAAAACACAAAGTCGATTTTGCCGTAATCTATGCCAATACTAAATAACGCGCTAATTTTTTGCTTCGCATTTTTTACAAGCAAATTTTTCGAGAGCGAATTTTTGCGATACGAAGCGTTGAAATCTAGTTTATGAATTTCAATAATTACTTTTTCCTATGGTAAATTTCTCTATTGTAAAATGTATAATTTTAAAACTAACCTTTAATGATTTGAAAGAATACCGAAGATTTCTAATAATATTAGAATAATACATAATCTGAAATCTGTTAAGGATAATAGGAGACTAGTATAAACCAATACACACACATCCTTAGATTTAATTGATAAGTTGAGGTGAAGAAGAGAGATGGAGAATATTCCAAAGACGAAATTTCCAACTCGGAAATCTACCAAAGGTATGTCGCTAGTCACTATGTACCTACCATATTTCTCATTTAATGAAACTTTAGAAGAAGAAGACTATGCAAAATAAACTAATCCCTTAGATACACTCAATCAAGGACTTCTGAGCCCGTGAGGAATAATGAAGGGATTTAATTTGAAACCCTGCTCCTAGCTCTTCTGAGCTAAAACTATCCTTCCTTTTTTCAACGTGATCCATTCTAATTAGCATTATTCTTTAGTTCAAGTTACAAAGTAAACATACCAGCATTCTCGTAAGGTACCAAGAAATATTGGTTCATTCTTAGTACCTAGCTACCCGTTTTTAACCATCCTTGAATTGTTCTGTGTTCAATTTTGTTTTTGAACATCACAACTAAAAAGAGTGAAATTCGTATTTGTTTATTAAAGTAAATATAAACATCCAACGTAATTTGTGCAGCACATCGTTCCAATTGTCATAAGGTAATAAGGCCAAGCGCAAGCTAATCTCATGACTCGTCTACTGTTTCCGTTTCCGAGAAGCTTCCTTGCAGAGATGAACTCACTGCTGATGCTGTCCTGCTTAATGTCTCAAGAAGCACATGGATGGACAAAGAGAAGGATGAGTCTTTTCCGCAACACACCCTGTCATCTTTAGAAGGAAAATTAAGTCTATAATACATTTAGATAAGAGTTTATCTTTGCATATTCGAGAGTCAAGTACGCGAAAAGGAAACGTTCAGCTCTGTTGTTTGTGCATAAACGAAAGATGAGACTTCTACAGGATTGATGACTGATGACGTACAAAGAGAATTAGCACTGGCAGAGGCATAACACGATTGCAGTACAGTAATGCACTTCTGCATTTGGAGCCACAACTAATTGAACGGAAGGACAACTCATTGCAATTCTGACGTCATGTTTATTTTCATCGTATAATGGGCATGCATTCATATAGCGTCATTTTATCATCGACAATTCCCATTTCCATCTTGGTCATTCTTATTCATTCATTCACTTCACCAAGCACAAAATTAGCTCTAATTTTTGCACGTTCCGTTTGAAGTATATTAACATAGACATAGCCAAGACCAAATACTCGCCCAGAGTATCTTTATGGAAATGAGTTCATTTCACAGACGTTCATATAGCATGAGTCAGACGAGCATTACAGCGTCCAGTCAACAATCAACAGTTTCCTGACACAAACTTAAGAGTGTAAACAAAGGGTTAAACCAATTTTACACCTCAGCAAGAGCAGGAATGTAAATTATTAACCATATTCAGGAGCAAACTTGCAGATACGAGATACGAGTACTATTGTTTGCATGCTGGGATAAGCCAAATAAAAACCGCAGAATATCCCACATTCAAGTTGTAAATGTTGAAACAAGGGGCGAGTGTTCCTTTGAGTTGATGGTTCTTGTATTTAATATTCATGAATCATAGTGCTACAGCTTCTTGTGAAAATACACTGTTTAGTGATCCTGGGTTTTGGGTTTCTGAGGCTGAGAAAGTCAAATTCAGATACTTTTGACTTTCGACTGGAAGCTTGTATCTTGTGGACTTGAGAAGACAGTTGACAAGAGTTCCTTTGTGAATGTCAGGCTTAGCTGACATAAATTTCTGGAAATGTGACATTACGTCCGACTTCTAAAATATGAAATCTTGAGCGTAGTTGATACGATAAGTCGACAGAGATTATTTTACGAAAATTCGGTTATTTCGTGGCATCCACTTTTTAGTTCAGAAGTTAACGTACCGATATTTTTGTATTGATTTTGAGGAACCCCGGAAACATGATTTTAAGTGATTTTCATATAAATATGAGATTTAAGAGCATAAATGCCTGAAACTGGCGATTTTTAGCCAGTTACTTTCATGGATTTTGATTGATTTTGATCAAATTGCAATTTTGATTTTGATTTCATAAACAATGCAATATGATAAGCTGATTTTGGCCAATGATTTTGAAAATCATCATCTCATGATTTTTTCCCCAGCCCAATGTACAAGTAGCTAGTTGTCCCAATATCAAGGCTTATTGGTCTGGGGTCACAAGCCTCAATACGAGTGAACGTATTTTTGTGTTGTACATTGAAACATTAGTGGAACGGCAGAGAAATAATGTCCTTCGATTACTTTGCATATTTCCAAATATGGTCAAATGATGGTGTGTTGATATGGGAAGTGTCGCGGTGGCGCCTAGGTTTGGTTAGTCAGCCTTAAGCTAACATTATGCAGGCATAGTTGCACACTTTACCTGGCTTTAAAATTATGCTGATCATGTATTATGTATAGCACATTTTTAAAGACTTGTTGTGTGTAGCTGCTAAACACGAACGTCAACGTCATTTAATCCAGGCTTAAGGTCATTTTAGTCGACGTGCTCTGTACTGTACAAGAAATTCAAAAGCTTTTGAGCTTCAGGTGCCTTATTTTTTCTGCATAAAATTGTGACTTGCTATCTACAAACAGCTTGGAAGGAATAGTAATTTGGGATTATGTCTCCACACAAAGTATTTCTGCTAATGTCACTAGAATAATCAGATTTTTACTCACTGCCCACTCCGCATATACCATAGCAGTAGCTCCTTCATCTGATGAATGACCATGATCCTGAATAATGTAGAAGCTTAGAGCTTAACTCAACATTAGCACTATTATATTTGCTTAACAATGCATGTGTAATTTATAAATTGTAGAAGCTCCCAATATGGAATGAGTCATGGGCAATGCAGTCAGTCATGTCTCTCGCTGCCTTATGTAAAGTGCCAAAGCAACCTTTTAATTCCACTCCATCTCGAACATGCTAATTCAATTCCTGTGTAATTCTGCATACGTTCGTACGTGGTGGAGTGAAGGCATGCATGGGCAGGCCTCTATTGTTTCAAGGAATGACTCTCCACTTGAGACAGCTTTTAGCACCCAAACATGACATTTTCTGTAATTAGTCATCCATCATCCATTCATTCCTCACAGTTTCATGACATTACCTCACGAACACTTCCCATGCCTATAGTCTATTTGTCCAACTCCTTCAGCGAGCCCATGCACTTCACCAAAATCTCGAGCACAAAAGTTTTTGAGTTCGTATTTATTTAGAGTAGTCAAGAGAAGAGAAGGAAATAATTGGAGTCTGAACTTGGCATAAAAGCGTGGAGTGAACATTTGAACATACTAAATAGGGAACGAGAGATGTGATTGTGATGCTCTGAGACGATAACAGTTTTTCTGTTTCCGGAAACACTTAAACAAAAAAAACTTAATCTCCTGTTGTTGAATGTTGGAGCAAATTTGGAATGACTTGAGTACGAGAGAGAATTGGGAATAACAGGAACGGGAATTCATTATCATGACGAGACAGATTTTGAGTCGGACTTCTGTACACAAATTAAATTAAATAACTACTACACATATTAGCATCTTACCTTCATTTCCATGCACAATAATTCCCTTCGTTTTAAAAGAAATAGTAAAGTAACGGGACTGCATTTCAATCAATCTGACATTATGCTTCTCATATCTGACATTGAAAGAGCCTCAAGAATATGTCATGCCATAAGTTCATCTTCCTAACATGTAACGCAGAACGCAGATCGTTCAAGAATCAGCTAAGGGTTAATCTAATTATTCTTGATCCATGCACAGTAATAAATCATATTTTTTTACAATACTCGAATGACATCCATTATCTTAGAGGCATGCACTTTTGCAGACAGGCTTTGCGTCAGCAGCATCGAGCATTGCAGAATTAAATTGTTACGATTAAATTCTTGTTCCTTTTGAACACTAATTTATTCAAGTACAGATGAACGTAAATGCTAAAACGCGAATCGCATTTGCACACTTGCAAATTCCAATTCACGATTTGCATTCTTTCTCCTCGTCTTTTTGAAATATTCAACCTAGTTACCAGGGACGGAGGAATGGTGAGATTTGCATTTTTTCGAATCATTGCTCAAAGAGAATCATAAAAATAGAAATACACGAAAATAGTGGATATTTAAATTCGCGATTTCCAAATACACCTTTCATTTTTAAATCACCAATTACTAAAAACATATGATTAACAAAATCCACCATCATTTGATTCTGAAATTCGTCAAAATCAATATAAAATATTGTGCAACTCTATCACAATAATCCTCCAAATCAAAGGCATTTTAAGTCACAAATCTAGATTTTGAAAATCAAATTATTTTGCCTAACCCGCCTGTTAGATACGTCTGTCCAGTCCAGTCCATCCAACATGTCAATTCGCTTTGAGTAGCTCCATCTCTTCTACATGGTTATCGTTTTGAACCCAAGAAAAAACCCTTCTATGTTTTATCCACTCTCTCTCGTATCCTGATATCCAATTATATTTAGCTTCCGGTTCAATGGTCCTTAATTTAATGGATAAGCATCTACGGTTCACGTTCACGGGAATCTGTCAGCAGTGGAGGACGAACATCTCCTTATTTTACCTGGACTGGATTATTCTCTGATGAAATTGAACGTATTTTACAAAGTTATAGTTGTACCTAGTTATTTTCCTAAATTCAGTTTTCCAGTCATATCCGGTTATAAAAGAGCTCATGAAACCCTGGACATGGATATTCGTAACTGGAGGGAAGGCGTAGGCGGTACGACGGGTGCTCTTGTTTTGTGAATGAGTGGGTAATAGTGGGTACACAAGCAAAGGTTATGTACTTGTACATAGTTGCCCAACGCTAACATGAGCCTATTGTCTGATCACTTACACAGAATGTAATTTGATGCGATTCTTATCAGAGAATCATATTATCTGTGAGAATTATAGTAATTTTCACTTATTTAATGTCCTAATTATGGTGAATTCATTCAATGCTTGCAATGGCAATGGGACAAAAAGCTTTTCAAACGCAAGTAGTCCATCATGCCAGGTATTATATGTTAGTCATTCGAAGAAGGGATGAACTTAATACGCTTTTCCCGTGGCTTCACTTGATGTAGCTCCAGAAGAGTCTTATACATATCTGGTATTGCTGTGTAATAAAGAGTTGAATTTAAATGAAGCAGAAGGTAATCCAGTATTTTCTCATAAGGGCATATTATGCGTGTGTGTACTTTATTAGGAGAGAGAGATAGGGGTGGATATTATGGTATAAAATAGAAATAGAGAACAGACAGTGCACTGTCCTGACCGGACGTCTTAAAAAACTCTTTCTTCTGGATGATATTATATCTGCCCAAACGATCTGGGATAATTCTCTCTCCCTCCTTCATTCCCTTCTTCCACTGTCCGTGTGTGTGTGTGTGTGTGTGTGAATTCAAAGTCCTTGTCGAGTCGAAAAGAGGGTTAAAAAACGGACGTTATAGCTTGTGGTGATGCAATGGTGATCTGATTCCAACCTTACCTAAAAGAGTGGTTGGTAACCGTACCAAATTAAAATATCTGTACCCACTATAGTCTATAGTGCTTATTTAGTAGATTCATGTGAACATTAACGTGATTCCATAAAACGAGAGTTCCGATTTTTAGGTTTCGGTGTGGGGATGGTTCGGTTGGTCTTTACGAAAAATGCACCAACAATAACGTACTAGTACAAGTCGTTGGAAATATGGCACTGTCTTTACAGATATAATTTGTTAGTTGCACAAATTCTACACGGAATACGTGAGGATCTCCCCAAACCTTGGGATCGTGATGAACAAAGTAGATGTTCGCCATCACCATGGTTCCCT
>JAQFYU010001560.1:0-14399 GCA_034694905.1 Ceratophysella granulata
TTGATTGATGATTGTCATTTTGTCATCATAATTCATACACTATTATATTATTACATTCTCTACTTCTACTTGACTTTGATCTCACCAGCATCGCGATCGGGACGGATTAGAAAGAAGAACTCATTTCTGGCAGACTACGAATCACTTGATGATCATATATCGGACAAGTCTAAGAAGGGAAGAACAAGCGACTCTACAAAGGTGTGTATCAGTATACAGTGACACAGTTGAACTGTTTCATTCGCGGAACCTTGAACAGCATAACTTGAGATGGAGATGAAGTACTGATCTAATGTTACTTTGAAATATTTAGACCGGCCAGCGAGCTGATTCAGCGAAGAGATCCAAGAAACAAGATCCGAAGAAACCAAAACTAGAACCAATTCTTCCAGACATTCAGCCAGAACTTGTAAACCTCTTAGATGACGATGGCGGTGAAATTGAACTTCCAGAAGAGTTCGATGAAGCGGATATGCCGATCTTGGCGGCTGAAGAAATTATTGATGAGGGTTTACTTGATGCAGAGGATGGAGCAACGGAAGTTACGGAGAATCTATCCCTTAGCAGACTTAAGTCCCAGGCTCAATCCACTTACATGATGGAAAAGTCTTCAGAAGTATCCAAAAGCAGACCTAGGAAATCAGTTCCGCCACGGCCGAAGTCTCCTGATATATCAGTTGCATTTTCTAAATCGAGTAAAAGTAAACCCGCGGCAGTTCCGAAGGAGAAAGTGGTAGGTTACCATGAAGCCATACGAGCTGAGCACAATTCTATTCCTATTTCAATGAGCCATTTAGTTTACAAACTCCTTTGATTACCCAATTTTAGGTTCGCCGAGTTACCGCCTACATGTTATGGGCAAAGGACTACAAAACTACCTTTGCCGAAAAATACACCCATCTCGATGCGAGTCAAAACACAGCAAAGAGAATGAATGATCTCTGGGCCGGAGTTTCACAAGGTGAAAAGAAAATGTGGAAGAATCGAGCCGCAAAAATGATGAAGAGTGGTGAAAACATGAAGAACACGGCCCCTCCTCCAGTACCAAAGACTCTCAAAAGGAAAAAACCCAAAGTCAAGATGTCCACAGGATTGGAAGGACTATCCCAACAAAAAACGAAAATCACAGGGAAGAAACCCACCGGAAAACCCAAACCCAAGAAGAAGAAAGGGAAAAGAAAAGTATCGGAAAGCAGTTTCAATTCTGACCTTGACGATATAATTGTTCTTCCTCCAAAGTCAACCAAACTCACGCTGAAGGCACCCACAAAAGGAAAGAAGCCTGTCAGGAAAATGGATTCTTTGTACAGCTCTCCATCAACCAATCCAGTCAAAAATGGGAGAAAGTCGCCTGGGAAAAATTTTGGGAATCTGAATGTTGCTACCATGAGGGCAATGTCCAATAACTTTTCCAAGAATCCTGCTACGAAGTGAGTTACGGTCATTTAATGCACATTGTGTAAACATTGCTAAAGCTAGACACTACATAATGTACAACGTACAACTTTTGCTGCAGGTACTCACCACTAAAAGAAGATGAAGCACCCTTGTTCAAAGTAACCGGAACAAATCCGCTTGACGTCGGAGCACATTTTGTTTTGTTGGGTGAATCTCTAACAGTCATTGGCCAAAGGCTGAAGGAGCATGAGGTAAATAATAAATAAGATCTAGGAGATGTTGTTAATGGCTTGAAAACCAGCAAATCTTTGACTAACAATATTTCCTTTGTTTAGGGTCAAAACGTTAGCGGAAGTCTTTCAGTATTATTGGATTCCCTATTGTGTGCCACGGGTCCACTACTTTGTCTCACCCAACAGGTTCCAGAATTGAATTGTATACCTCAAGAAACGCTAACGCGTACATTAGATAACATAGCCTACATCATGCCTGGGCTGTGAATATTTATCTCTGCTTGCAATGCATGCACATTCAGGAATGGATTTAAAACATGTACAAAAACGAATTTATTTTGTGCATATTTAAATTCGAAATATTGTCAGTTGCGTGGGCCGGGTGGTGACCTGCATGTTCGAAGTCTTACCATGTACCATCGTCTCAGGCCTAGGCTAGGCGGTGATGCGCTTTTATCATGACGTTTTATTGCCTAATTAATTAACCTGAATTTAGTGATACTATTGTATAGTTTTCAGACCTGTGTATCTTGCGATTCAATATTTCAGATTTTAGATACCAATAAATACAGCGTATATGTTTGGCATTAATTTTCAAGTACATGCCACATGTCAAGTTGATGACATCTGGTCTCGAGTTTGCAGTGCAGTTGCATATAATGTGGAACATGGAACATATTCCAGAATAAGAACACAGGGAAAGAAGTATTTAATATTCTATCAAAAGAAATGGCACAAGTTTATTTGTATTAGTTTTCTTCACCGCACTTGAGCAGAACAATAAGACACGTATAACCTACTGTTAATTGTATTTGTATTATGTATTGCTTTGCATTTTTGGTTTCATTACTGTCCGCACTAGGTTTGGAGTATTACTGGTTACTAAGTAGAGATTATTATTCTAGATCTATTTCCGAAGTCTTTGGTTTCAATTTTATAATATTCGTATCATCCATGTTAGTACACAGATCATTAGACGGTTGCATTGCAGTTTGTATTTAAGTGTTACTTAACAAAACTTATCTTTAATTGCAAAAGGTTTCACTACATGGCCATAGTACGTACGTGTTGCCAAATATTGTGCTGTTCTTGAGCAGGAATCTAACCCATTTCTAGATATATACATAAAATTAACGTAAATCGATTCAGAAACAACATGGGTAACAGTCAGATGGTATCTGGTGGACTTAACAAGAACTAACAGATATACGGCTCATGCGGTTCAAAGCCATTTCAGGCAATCCTAAGACGGTACTCAGAGTTTGACACAATTTCGTATAGTCCGTCTCCAGTTGTGTTTGATATTCAATTTGTTCCGGTGGAATCATTTGGCCATTTCGAATTAGGAGCTCACCGCAGCACTCGACAAAGTCCCTATGAACAAAATGGGAGATATAATTTTCATTGATTGATTGCATACATATGATGGGCATGAGGTAGTTTTGATTTATATTGCAAAATAAGGAAAATAAGGGTTTAAGCTTCGAGCAACAGGACCAATTAAAGAAAACAAAGAAATTATGTATTCTAGTTACCTGAAGATGGATTTCAGCTTATTGATATCCTGAACAGGGAATTCATGTTCCTTGTCCAAGAAAGCTCGTGCGTAGGCCAAAGGTCCTTGATTTACCTAAGAAAACAAAGGTCCAGATTAGTTGATACTCGATAGCTCGGTATTATACTGTACAGCAATGAAATCCATAAGAACTTACTTGAACGCTCACAGAGCCTTGGAGTCTCAATTGAATACGTTTGATATCCATGGAATGAACTTCAGCTCGGAGCTCAATAACACGTCGTTGCATGTCGTCAATTGCAACAATAATTGGACTAAGATCTTCCTCCTCAGAACTAATGACGCGAAGTCTGGTTACCACGGCTGGATATGTGTATTCGGCTAAAAGGAGAAATATGGGCATTCAGCAATATTGAACAATTCCAAACGCGGCGAATGAATGACCTTGACAGTCGATGACTACTTACTCTGAACAGTCGTTCGTCGCTTCCATTGTTGGTGAACTGCAGCCTTATTGTCGACACTAATTTTATCTTGAACTTTCATTGTGAAGGGCGTGTCATAGGTGAATTTGTTGACATTTTGGTGTCTCCGGAAGTCTTCAGACCACAACTTTCGTCTGGGACTTTCACTCGGTATGGGTGACACATCTGTTATATATACGAGCAGTAAAATCAGGAAACAGTCGTGAGTAGACAACACTACAATGTAAAATATCAACTCACGTGTTATTGTGGCATAGGTGTTGTCATTATCAGGAATTTGATAGGCGTCACCAGAAAATATAAGTGCATTTTCTGAAGTTTCCACCTTGCTACAAATCTCCATAAGCGACGTCACATTGGGTTCCTTGTAAATGAAAACTTCAATGGATCTGGATGCACCATTCTTGCGTGGATAGTAAATTGCCACACGGTAGTAAGTCGCCAAGAATCTTTCTCGTTTATTTTGAATTAGAGAACACGCACGGGACATTTGCTTGTAAGAATGTTCTAAGGCAGCATAATCTGAAAGCGACTCTTGAATGTCGACCAGGATTCGGTATACCTACAGAAAGAGAAGATAAGCATTGACAATTGACATCCGATTTGATCCGTTGATTGAAAATTCTGAGATGCAAAAGCTTACCTCTAGCATAAGCTCATAACGTTCCGACTTTTCACAGAAGTGAACACAACTTTCCAACCTCTGAATTAATTCCTCAGTCGTATCCTCTTCTTCCGCAAGATCAACATGTTGTTGAAAGTCGTCCTTCAAATTCTGGGAAATTCCGAGCATAATCTTCCGAACCTATTCAAGAATGCATAATTAATTAGCATTATAATAAAACAAAAATTACCACAATATAATTCATGAACACGTACCTCTGGCGTAGCAGTCCGTCGAGCAAGAAAGGAAGCCGCATGAAGCTCACAAAGAAGTGCTTCACTAAACCGTTTCCGTGCCAAATGTTCATCTTTCAGAGCATCAAAGGAATCAAGACGTAGTCGACCTCTAGCAAAATATGCGTATGAATTCGCAAGTTTGAGATGAAGCTCCGAAACTCGGTAGTCATTTGTACAGCTCTTGAGAAGCCACAAAGAATTCAGAATAGTAGCAAGCCGAATTGGAAGACTGCTTGGATGCGTGGGTGACAACTTCTTCTCTCGTCGTCGTCCTCCACTTCCGGTCAAATGTCGAAAGGAACTTTTCTGTTTCAGAGAACTAACTGTAATATTCTGCGGCTCGAATTCCTGAAGGTCGATGAAACTAAGTTTATCCGTAATGGACATTATGAAGCTGGACCTTTCGTTGAGGCTCATGCTTCTTTCGAGGAGGCTCAAGGATTTACGGAAGTTGTGTACAAAGGCAGGTGTGAGTGGCAATGAGGAAATGGCAACGAGAGATTGGGATATTGTACGATTTGCATTGTGCATAAAGAGCTTGGCTAAAATTGAAACACAGGTATTGATGAGGTAGGCGGTTCCAAATCCGTTCAGAAGTTCACAAAACAGTTGATGACTCAGGTCTTCATTTCCTATTCGTCAGATGGAAATTCAGTGTAACTAAATGTACTTTCATAGATTCAATGTACAGAGTACAATTCAAGCAATTCAAACCTTTTGCGAATACGATGGAAGCCAGATCTTCGACATGGAAGAGGTTCTCGAGTGCCCCGTACATCGCTCGCGTGTCTTCACTCGCTTTAGCTACATCCAGTGTAGTTCGAATCACATCTCGCATCTCATTATTTTCTCCTTTGCAGGCACTGCAGAGATTTGCGAGGGTGTCAACACACACAAAGGTTGCTTCAGTGTTCAGAGACTTCCAATCATTTGTCGAGGTGCTTCCCTTGCGATTTTGTTCCTTGACAGGAATTGAGGTCACAGATGAATCGTCAGCCAATCCCTTCAAAGGCAACGAGGACCATTTCTTGTTTGGCAACAGTGAGGTCCTTGGACTTGGCGGCATAGTAGGTGGAACCGCGATTCCAACGACCTGTCACAGATAGTAATTAAATAAATGTTAGATATTACATTCCACATATCGTGAAACTTGCATCATCAGCGCACAGCAATATATGGTAGTGATTTAGCGTGCGATCCTGCGATGGATCCACCCGGATCGCACACTAAACTGTCTTTTTATCTTCTGCTTTTTCTTTAAATTATTAAGTATAGTATAGGACTTATACTAATGGGACCTAAGTAACCACATGAAGCAGAAATAGCAATAATTCGAACATATCGGATCAGATAGTATACTTTTCTACTTGATTTAACTTCCACTATCGCATCGCTGTGTCTAAATCAAGTAGAAAAGTATGCTATCCGATCCGATATGTTCGAATTATTGCTATTTCTGCTTCATGTGGTTACTTAGGTCCCATTAGCATAAGTCGCATACTTAATACTTTAAAGAAAAAGCAGAAGATACAAAGACAGTTTAGCGTGCGATCCCAATATATTTATAACGTCTTCCTACGCCCAAGTACCTCCTCGCCCTTACTCTGAGCACATTGGCCAGCTTCTGTACTAGCAACGAACAGACACACATTATTCTTCAGCCCATCGAAGAGTTTGGACTCTACCCGTGGCCTGCTCCACCGTAATCTGAAGTAACTAAACTTTTTACTTTTTGTCTTATTGATTGGAACTGATGGCTTAGATTTGAATAGAGCCATGACTAGTTCTGTATATGTAGTCGATCAACTTTATAGTAAGTACTAAAAACTAAAATATTGAAGAAAGGTTGAACAGGAAATGAAAACCAAAATCAAAATATTTTAATCAACAAATACAAAACGGGCGAGGCTTTGGCTGTTCTTCCTGTTTCGATGAGGAAATGCGTCATATGAATTCTGGATACTAAATTGGAGTATAGAACGGGTAGAAGGTAAGTACGACCAACCTTTTTCCTCGTGATTGTACTATTCTTCTTAGCAGTGGTAAAATGGGAACAGGCCAAATGAATCATCTGGAGAAGTGAGGCTCGTTCCTGACTCGAACTTTTTGTCCAGTAAGTACTAAGCCCATCTTTGCCCAGAGTTTTGATGACGTAGAGTCCGCTGACCAGTAGCTGGCTCGTTTCGGCTTCGTTGAGTTTGTCATAACGTCGTAGAACAACGTTACTTTTGTCAGCTTCTGTTGTACTTCCTGGTGTAACAATCTTTAGCTCGTCATCCAGAAGAATGTCACTAGGATCTTTGGCAATACTTTGACCGTCCCTGAATTTGGTAAAAGGCGAGCTGTGACGATGTTGTTTGAACATACATATAAATGAAGGAGATTATGAATTGCTTACCCGGATCCACTATTGGAGATATTTTCATTGACAATAGTTCCACTTCCAGAACCCACACTAACGGTCGAAGCAGCCGACGTCGTAGTGGCAGCTGGATTGCTCATTTTAATTGCAGAGATAGCATCTAAATAGTCACAATTCGTAATGCTGACACGATCCAAGCTCATTCTATCTCCACTCATCCGGCCATTGTTGGTAGGAGTTATATTGCTAATGTTGGACATGCTGCTATTGGTACTCAAACTGGGTGCAATGCTCAAGCCATTGCTTCGTATACTCAGTGATGACTTCCTCGAATGATCAGATTCACTTCCAAACAAGTTGTCACTTCCACCTCCAAATCCATTTTGTTGGTTATTCTGATGACTTCCGCCCAAAGATTTATTCAGAGCAGCTTGAACAAGTGTCCCCGCAGTAGCTGATAGTATCGTCGAGACAGAAGAGCAACGAGATGAATGAGTTGTGCTTAGTGAGGCAGTAGAGATGCGATGCAAATTATCACAAACGACACGAAGCCAAGGAACCCACATGTTTGTGTCATTCCCGTTTTGCTCATGTAAGGCTAGTCCGCTCATGATGGGTTTCAATGCAAGACTTCGTACATTAGAAACTTCACCCAATCCACTTCGAGATTGCTTCATCACAGTGGCAACTAGAAAATGACGTTTTGACCATGGAATGTTGTCCAGCCTGCAAAAAAGAAGTAAAATATTTTAGTTACGTTCATTGTGTCTGTACAAATGCCATTGCAAATCAAGGCTACGGTACCTGGTATATTCTTCATCCCCTGCAGCAGAGTTCAACTCTAGAAACAATGGATGCTCCACAACACTTTGAAGCAAGTAAAACTTGAAATCTTGTACCTGTCAGATGAAATACATACAACAAATTAGAGAGTTTTTGTTGAAACTGAAATATCATGAACTACCATGAACTATGAACTAGCATGAGCATGAACAATTTAATTACCTTATGAGAGTCACCAGGACCAAAACAAGCCAGGTACGCGTTGATAGTAGCATAGACAACATGACGTTGCGTAATTACAGAAAGAGCTGTACAAATGAATCGTACGAAACTCTCGTTGGCACCTCGAGACAGGATAAAATCAGACTGAGATCTCTGGACGACTTCTGATGTAAATAACTGAACTAGTTTTACTAATTTAGAGTCTTCAGGATTGGTACATTGGAATCCCTGAATTGCAATCGATTTCAGAATCATCGGGAAGACATATTTTGAATGTTCCAAGGAGCTGGCAATAGTGACACCATCTCCCGTCTCAAATACGTCGATCCATGCATCAACAATTACTTCGGCCACTAGAAATCA
The DNA here is from genome assembly GCA_034694905.1 of Ceratophysella granulata. Classification (NCBI taxonomy): domain Eukaryota; kingdom Metazoa; phylum Arthropoda; class Collembola; order Poduromorpha; family Hypogastruridae; genus Ceratophysella; species Ceratophysella granulata. The sequence goes on from JAQFYU010001560.1 coordinate 8,263, forward strand.
AAATTGAAGTCACTTAGTTGATATTTTAAAATTAGACACTAACGAGAATTACACGCGAGTAAATTAAATTGAGCTCACAGCTATGCGTCTCCTTGGCCTTGTTGTTCTTATCATCGCCAGTTGCTAGAAACCTAAGCTTCGTATATTCTTCAACTACTGGCTCAAGATCCGCTTCAATCATAGAATGAAAGGCGAAAATAATAAACTTGAAAGCAGCACTTCCAATGGTTTTCGATATTTTTGAAACATTGCAAATCTGGTTGATAATTGTTGGGAAGAAGTCACGAAGAGTTCCCAAATCAATGGATTCCAAAGTTCGGATTGACTTGACAGTATTTTCATCATCACAGTGAAGAAAACGAGAACTGGTTGAACTGTTGCCTTTTTGTAGAATCTTTTCCGCATGTGCGAAAAATGCTCCCAATGAACCACATTTGGTCCAGACCGTCGACACAAGATTCAACTTCACGGACAGCGTGCACTTCTCAAGCCAACCGATGTCTGGTCCGGAATACTGTAAAAATATAAAGACATAGAATTATAAGATCAAAAATTTCAAAAAATTTGTCGAAGCAATACGTTAAGTACGAAATTCCAGATGTGCAAGCATGGAATAGTGATTAAAAATAAGTACATTAAAGCGTTTGACAATATGTGTATTGAATATTGTGTGTGGAGTGGACATTAGTGGCGTAGAGTGTTAGGAAGCTCATAAGTTTCAATGCACAAAAATGTAGCATAGATCACAGCTGACAGTAGTAGTTTGTAGTTGCTCAGCACAGTGTCGAGCCAAAAATTCACTATTCAAAACAAAAAACTTGCCTTTTCCATTTTCGACTTCAAAAACCTTTTGCGACTACGAATTTGTAGTAGTTGAGGTGCACTTCCTACAACTACCGGGTTATCCGTAGCTACTTCTTCATCAATTGAACTCTACAGTATTACCATACAGTTATATTGACATGTACAAAATTACAATAAAATTACCAACGTGCAAACAGCTCAAATCATGCATTTTAACAACCCTTACAAAGTGATGAAAATAATTCACCATTAAATTTCACCATTAATGCAATTTTAAATATAGAAAACCAACACCTAAAGATGTCAATCAGTGTTTAGAAGATTTACCAAACCCAAATGGCACAGAATTGTTAAATTATATTAAAATTGAGTATATGGCAACTTACACCACGACCAAGGCCCAAAGGTTGGATTTGAAGATATCCCGAAGGTAAAATGGCAGCAACAGGCAGAAGATGCTCACCACCAATGAAACGAAACTTGTTCAAAAGTGGAATCCAGGCGTAGCCAATTATATTCTCAAGTTGTTTGGCTTTATTCGCTTTGTCAAAGGAGCAGGAAACGTGATGAAATTGAAAGAGAAGATGAAGACGAGGATCCAACGCCACTGGTAACGATAATTTGATTTCACTATACCATTCCGGATTGGTTCGATGATGGAGAACGTACGTTGCAATACTTCCGCTCCCCGGATTCTTATCTAAAGCTGTGACATAAAAATAGGAATAGGGTTAATCCAGGTGGAATTCAAAGAAGCATTGCATATTTTCGTGTGCGGCTTAGGAGTTCGACAATTCGGGCAAATCTTGCTTTCTATCGGTAAAAACTTATGGTGGGCAAAAAGCGCTCAGTCAAAAGCCCATAGCTGCTATGGGTCGTCGATCACACCTGCTTTACCCAATATCGCATGACATGAAAACAAAAGTGAAATTGACTTTCTCAAAATCAACGCATGCTTAAAAATTAGGCAGGCCACTTACGACTAGCTTCGATGTCATCTTCAGCTCGGAGGAAGACACGACAAACAATATTCCTGGCACGGATTTTACTCGCCACTGCATTTAAATTGAGCATGATTGGATAAACATAGAGAAGGTGTGAGAAACGACTAAATGTTTCAATTGACTGTGATGGGAATTCCGTGATGACGGCGAGCGTCGACTCAGCAATACTAGGTTTGTCAATTAGTTCGGCCAAGAGGGAAGGTCGAGAGAGCTCAACGGTCACTTTAATTACACCGAGCACAAGAGTAAGTTTGGAAATTCTCTCAGGTTTTTTGATCTCGGATAGAATCTTCAGTAGCTCCTCATCTGAGCATTTCTCATATTTGTAGAAGGAACTGAACGGAGAATCCGCATCGAAGAGCACATCGGATCCAGCTTCCAATCCGGAACCTGCAGAACCTCCTCTACGAAATAGCGGACGGTATGACCAGCATAACGGCATCCGATATCTAAAAAAAATATACCAACAAAATTATTTGGCATCAATAGAAAATTACCCAAGGTTTTGACTGGGATTGGCCTGTGTTTTTTATAGTATTTTCAATCAAATTGAGATGAACTTCTGCGATAATTGCTAATTCCACAAAGTTAATTACAGGTCAGGATCAGGATATCCACTAATAAAATAATCATAGAGATACCCATCAACTTTATCTTCATCACAAACAACATGCTTGTGTGGACTAATAACAGCAAATTCAAGCAACCACGGAAAGTCATAACCAGAGCCTTGACAAAACTAATTTTCCTTATCATCTCTGTAAAAAACCAGTGATCATAACACATAATTATTGTTACGGGGTGAGTTTTGTCATTTATATCTTACAAGTTACAGTTAGTGCCTCTGCCGTTTCCTTTTTTCCTACAAAGGATACCCAATTGTTCCTATCCTAAAACTAGAACAAGTTTACGGTACATTTTCATAAACTATTTCAGTGTCTTTGAAAGCACTTTACATTACAAGGATAGGCTGTGTAATTGTTTTGAAAGGAAAAACTCACCGAACAATGACGAAAATTGAGGAAGGACAAAGTACGCATTTTGTTAAGGCATTTCTTACCGTTGAGCCTCTGTGAACAAAGGTGATGTGGTAACATTTTTTGACATTCTGGTGCCCGACTTTCCGTCCGGATTTCCTCGAAGATACAGATCAGTGTCTGTGGGCTGAAGGGTTTTCTCTACACGAACCACAGCATATATCTGGTCATTGCATTCACTCACACGGAATAGAGCCTGGAATTAAAAAAAAACATATTAATTATATTTAACTTTTAGCAATAGTGTAGTACATCACCGGTGCCCAGTTTAACAAAATTGAACTGACACATTTTTAAATAGCCATCTGTTGCGTACAGGAAACTCGAAACACCATGTACATGATTAACGGAAGTGCACATTATTTACCATGCATAAAACATCCGCAGAAATACGCTTAAAATATAAATATTTGTTAAATGTTTCAAATTAAGGAGTAACGGAACAGACAATGGAATTTACCTGAACTATACCAGTGTATCATTTATGTACGTATTTATATTCACAAAAACACAAAGGAACTATCAAGTATATGGAACCAAAAAATACAAAACACTTAATCCGCAAACTTAGTTCATGCCTCATCTCCATTAACGTTAATGACTCGTGTTGACGAATTATCACGCATCTGCCTTTTACCTACATCAGCCCTAATGAATAAAAGAGGATAAATGGCACGATGATTGTTGTTAAGTAGGAAGTAGGTAGAGCTCCGCGTAACTAAACTGGTCATACGTAGTTGTACAATTACGATTTAGTCCCGTGTCTCGTCTGCACAACCTTTAGTTTATAAAACGAAGCCTCGAGTTAGCCAGAGTTCATTTGCTTTCTAATACAAGTGCATCGGCATTACTTTATTATACAAACATACGTGAAAAATTAACTTATGTACAAATTCGAATGCACGTGCTTCAAACAATACCAAAAATAGCTTACGTTCTAGAAACATTAGCACGGGCGCTTTCCGCTTTCTTCGAGAAGATAAGACACATTTATAAGTAAATGTTAATATTGAAAAAGTTCCTTGCAAAATTACACCCTCGCCTAGAAAAAATTGCCATGCAAGCTTCAACTTCAACCTGGTGACTTAATTTAAGCCTTCACAAATTGAAGTTTGAAGAGAGCATAATTAACATAAAAAATTAATAGATCCGAATCCGAGTGGGGAAAAATTTCTGCGGCGTTTTGTCGAAGAATTGCTTCAAAGGGAGCTTCTTCACCGTGCCATCCCCGTAAACATAAAAGAGATGTTAAGAACTGAAGATAAAAGATAACCCTTCACAAGTTAACATGAATGGAAGACAGCTGAATGCTCTTCCACAAATCTAATTGAATAGATGTATTATCTGTAAATAATTGCAATTATTAAGCTTGTGCACGAGCTGATTTTTTTCATTCATTTGTTCCTTCATCCTAATTCCCGAAAGATGTTTTGGGAACAACCGAAAAAAATAAATAGAACATACATATACACAAGGCGAACGAGTATAGGGAAAGTTTTGGTGTACGGCAGCTGTAGCACAACCAGAAGTGGAACTTGGTTGAATGGAATCGCTGACCTTACATCGAATAGCGAATTATACATTATTCAAAAGTTTTGGAAAACCGGACTGATTGAATTCATAAATTCAGATACCAGATCGAGAAATATTCCCAATTTAAAAAATCAAAGACAGTCAGACAAACAGACAGACAGGATGCATCTTCAACACACAACTGGCTTAGAACCAAATTCAAAGAACATTCTAAACCATTTATCTCAAAAATTCACAAAAACACAACAAAAGAGCATATAAGAGAGAACACATGAGTTCATCTCATCAACAATCAAAACAACCTTTAGCAAAAAAAAAAGTAAAAGAAAGGAGAAAAACGAGCAGAAGAGCGCATTAACAAAATACAACAGAACTCACTTTAGGCTTGGTCACGAACTTCCCATGAATATCCACTGTTGAGTGAAAATCTTCTGAAATCTTTCGTCCATTTTTCACGTCAAACAGACAAACTGACACGTAGTAAGGCTCAACCGGTGTCCCAGTCTCAGTTTTTAGGCGGAATTCTATCGATTCCAACTGAAGTGTAAAGAAAATTGGAGAAGATGCTTTGGATTTCGAAACCGGCTTCGACTCAACTTTCCGCTCTGATGACAACTCCAACTGCAACAAATGACAGATTAAAGATTAATTTAAGTAGGATTATTAAGATATGTTACTAGCTGACGATTGTCACAGCGCATCGCATGGTGCATTGCTGTGCACCGTTAAACGCATTCTAGAAATGCCACAAGCGTCTTCCGCCTCCGAAGGAATAGAACAACCAAAAGTATTGCACATTGAATGTACTCATCGAATTAAGACAAATGCAGTTGCTGGACATGTGCCATTTCAGTAAATATCACCAACAACATATCATATCATACACTATGCCATCACAGCAATTGGTTTCCATTATTCCTAAATTCAGTTTCAGTTTATCTAATAATGCAAGCTTAAATTCGACAGCATCTTGGCGGCGACAGGAAGAATGGAACAACAAGCTATGTAGTAGTCCATTCCATATGGACGTGCAAAATCAATTTTTTTTTGAAAATTAATAACAATAAGTAAAATCAGCTAAAATTCACTATCAGAATCCCGAAATCAAAATCAACGTCTTTTACGACTGTTTTCAAACTCAAAATCAAAATCATGATTTTAAATCAACCTACTATTAAGTTAAAACCGCGATTTTGAACCAAAATTGATAGAATTAAATCAAAATCTAAAGAAGCCATCTTTATCAAGTCATGCCTTTATCAAAATCAATATTATAAACTAAACTCAAAGTCGCTTTAGTGCTCAAAATCAAGACTTTAACATAACATAATAGTCTTCAATGCCAATTGATATAGCAATCCAATCCGCCAAAGTCTATCAAATATCTTGATCAAGTATTATAAATTATAATGGTATAAGTTTTACAATCTGGTCACCAAACGCGCTTTACTGTTTTAGGTCACAGTATAACTCGTACGCCCAATTGTTTACCGAACGACTAAATTGCCGATTGTGGCGTTATGTTATACATCTATTTGAAAAGCAATATAATCAATTTCCAATCTCAAATTCTGGGCAACATGATGAAAAATTTTCCATCTCATCCAGAATTAAAATCGCTAAGACATACGGTCAGGTCATGAGCTTTGTGCAGAATTCACAAAGGTTTTAATTTTAGCACAAGTAGGGTAGCGCTGGTAGTCTCAAAAATTATAAACAGCAGAGCAGTACTCTGCTAAGCTCAACTATGCTATTCAAA